>PVKA01033348.1:0-24470 GCA_004027165.1 Ctenomys sociabilis
GAGAAAGTAGGAGGAACTCTTGAAGACATAGGGGTAGGTAAAGAATTCATGAACAAACATATATTCGCACGGGAAGCTCTTGAAAGAATCAACAAATGGGATCAACTCTTCTTAAAGAGCTTCTGCATGTCAAAAGAAATTGTCAACAGAGTGAAAAGACAACCCACAAACTTTGAAAAAATCCTAACTAATAAGCAATGAGACAGAGGACTACTGTCTAGAATATATAAAGAACTAAGATATAACAGGGCCCTCAAATTTAAAAACCCAATTCAGAAATGGGCATCTGAGATGAATACACACTTCTCAGAGGACAAAATTAAAGAAGTGAACAAATATATGAAAAAATGCTCCACATCACTAGCCATTCGTGAAATGCAAATAAAAACAACAATGAGATATCATCTCACTCCAGAAAAAATGGCTATCAAAAGGAAATCAACCAACAACAAATGTTGGAGAGGTTGTGGGGAAAAGGGAATGCTTCTCCACTGCTGGTCGGAATGTGGACTGGTACAACCACTGTGGAGGTCAGTGTGGAGACTTCTCAAAAGAGTAGGACTAGAAATCCCTTTCAAGCAGCTATCCCCCAACTGGGAATTTTCCTAAAGGATTTGGATACATTGTATCATAGAGATATATGTGTACCTATGTTTATAACAGCGCAATGTGTGATAGCAAAATCTTGGAAACAACCAAGATGTCCATCACAAGAGGAATGGTTGAAAAAGATGTGTTATTTCTATTTAATGGAGTATTACTCAGCTATTAAGAATGATAAGTTTGAAGCATTTATACTGAAGTGGATGCCACTTGAACATATACTCATAAGTGAAATAAACCAGACAGACATGTGTAAATATCGTATAGTCTCCCTAGTATAACAAGCGAAAAGCAGAAACACAAAAGGAAACGTACAACAAGTAAAATCAATTGAGTCAACTAAGGCAAAGTGAATGGCATATGCTGCACGATAGTAATCAGCTTTTCTTCTGGATGGTTAACAACCTAAGATCACAAGTCAGAGTTGGAGAAACAGAAGAGCCACAAGGCCAGCCAACATTTTGGCCCTAGCCTTTCAAGGTCAGCGAAGATTCAGGACATAGGAGAACCTGTACTGTAACATCATGAAACTCAGGTGAGCTCCAAAGTTTCTGAACAAGGAGATTATGGAGCCACAGAGGAAAGAGATTGAAGTTCTAAAGTGTGCCTGGGGAGAGTCACATGAAGAGAAAACTTTCTCTCAAGCTCTCAGAGAGAAATCTGGTCAAGCATTGGCCATGACTCATCCACATGGATGACACAGACAAAGGAACTACAGAATAATGTACAGGACTACAAGATAAACCCTGAGAGGACTTCAATGACCACATAGGAAATATAAAGTTCTTGTGTTGGTATATAAGTTTTGATCTACCTAGGTCTTAACCATCCAGCAGAAAAGTTTAAAAATGAAGCATACATCATGAGCCCATAATATTAAGCTGAGCTGTAAATGGATATGGTCGACAACTTCTTTGAATAACTCACTATGGTTGCAGAATGCTGGACTGTGTTGGATTGTGGTGTCTAGTTCAAGCTCCTAAGTTAGTTGAACGTCAATGGAGTGCCCACTTTTGACAGGTGTAGACAAAGGAAGGGGTGTAGAAAGAAAAAATCATGATGTGTGTGTATAGACAGTACAGTTGGGATAGATAACGCTGTGCTTCTACATAATTCTATGAGAGGCAAGATCTGCACTAATGGTGGTTGGACAGGATATTATGTCGGCTTTTAGTACTAGGGTCATCCATTAGGTAAATAATTATTGAATTTTTGATATAATTCAGGTATAAAAATAAGATAAGTAAGCAACTACACTCTTAATTCACTGATAAGAGATATCTGCTAAAATAATATCTGTAAATATAATATCATGTATGCACCTTGTACAATACCAAAACGTTATGAAAACAGTTTGCAGTGTATTAATTCATCGAATCTGTATGGTTAAGGTGTCTTGAAACTGTCTGATTGACATTTGTATTTTAACAAAATAAAAATAAATGAAAAAAAAAAGAAGTGATACAGAATCTCGCTACACAAAGTAATATGAATTTGACAGTGTTTGTTGTACTGCATAGTGCTGTCTTCAGCTTACTCATTCAGATTACCAGATGTATGCATGCAAATTAGAAAAAGAAAAATGTTATAAGAAATTAATAAGGGACAAAGAGGAATGAAATAAATAACAAAGCATTAATTGGTCCTTTCCATAGACCAGCTGAAATCCACAGTATAATTACCCAGGCCATCCTGCATACATATAAATATATCCTACTCATCTCAATAATTCCTTCCTTTTGAATAGACCCATTTCCTTTTCACAGTATCTATTTTATACATCAGACTTTATTCTTTCAGGTTCTCACACCAGCAAGACAATATGATGCTTGCACATGTGGGTCTCATTTCTTTCACTTAAGAGTTTGGTCTCCAGTTGCATCCATTTACTGATAAAAGCCTCAAATTTATCTTTTTTATAGCTAAATAATACTCCATTGTATATATGACGGTTTGCATGTATTTGCCTTCCCAAAGCCTTACGCAGTTATGAGGTGGACTTCTCAAGCGGGTGATTAATTCTTGATTCAGTATTGGGATTATGGGTATGTATGTCACTGGGATTATGGGTGTAAATTCTGTGGGAATTGGGTGTGTGAGTGATACACCCAGCCTGGGCCAGATAGCCTGAATGCAACTTAAGAGAGACAGTCTTGCAATCAGTGGCTGTTGTTGCTTACACTCCTCCGGTTAGCTCTTACTCTTTTGCTGTTTTCTTTTCCTTTATTTTTTCAAGACAAATTACCCGGACAGATTTGATAAATTAATACATTGCAAACTGTTTTCATAATGTTTTGGTATCGCACAAGGTGCACACATGATATTATACTTACAGACATTATTATAGCAGATGTCCCTAATCAGTGAATTAAGAGACTGTAGCTGCTTATCTTATTTTGTAGTTGAATTATATCACAGATTAAATAATTGATACTTTCTACCTTGTTATCTCCCTAGTGGTTATCCATAGTACTAGAAGCCAATATAATACCTTGTCCAACCACTATTAGTGCAAATCTTGTTTCTCATAGAATTATGCAGAAGCACGGCATATTTATCCTAACTGTACTGGTTATACACACACATCATGGTTCTTCCTTTGTATCCCCCTTTTTGTCTAGACCTGTCAAAGATCGGTACTCCATTGTCATTAAACCAATGTAGGTGCTTGAACTCAGTGAGACAATCCAACACAGTCAAGCATTCCACAATAATAGAGAGTTATCTGAAGAAGTTGTTGACTGTAGCCATTTACAGCTCAAATTATTATATGGCCCCACATTATATACCTCATTTTTATACTTATCTGCTGGATGGTTAAGACTGAGATAGATCAAGACCTATATTCCAAAAGATATAGCTTTTGTTTCTGTTGAGGTCAGTGAAGTCCCCTCAGTGTTTATCTTGTACTCCTGTACCTTATTCTGTAGATCTTTTGTCTGTGTCATCCATGTGGATGAGTCACGGCCAATGCTTGACCAGTTTGCTCTCTGTGAGAACCTGAGAGAAAGTTTTCTCTTCATGTGACTCTCTCCAGGCACTCTATAGAACTTCGATCTCTTCCCTCTGTGGCTTCATAATCTCCTTAATCAGAAAATTTGGAGCAAAACTGAGTTTAATGATGTTACAGTACATATTCTTCTATGTCCTGAGTCTTCGCTGACCTTGAAAGGCTAGGGCCAAAATGTTGGCTGGCCCTGCAGCTCTTCTATTTCTCCAATTTTGATCTGTGAACTTTGGTTGTTAACCATCCAGAAGAAAAGCTAATTAGTACCCTGCAGCATATGCCATTCAGTTTGCCCTATCTGACTCAATTGTTTTTTGTTGTTGTTGTGCATTTCTATTTGTATTTCTTCTTTTGACTTCTTATACTAGGGAGACTATACGATATTTGCACATGTGTGTCTGGTTTGTTTCACTTATGAGTATATGTTCATGGGGCATCCACTTCAATATAAGTGTTTCAAGTTTACCATTCTTTATAACTGAATAATAGTCCATTATATAGAAATACCACATCTTTTTCAACCATTCCTCATGTGATGGACATCTTGGTTGTTTCCAAGATTTTGCTATCAGAAATTGCACTGCGATAAACATAGGTACACATATATAACTATGATATATTATTTTCAGTTCCTCTGGGAAAATTCCCAGTAGGGGGATAGCCGGCTTGAATGGGATTTCCAGTCCTACTCGTTTGAGGAGTCTCTGCACTGACCTCCACAATGGTTGTACTGGTCTACATTCCCACCAGCATTGGAGAAGTGTTCCCTTTTCTCCAAAACCTCTCCAACATTTGCTGTTGGTTGATTTCCTTATGAAAGCCATTCTTTCTGGAGTGAGATGGTATCTCAGTGTTGTTTTTATTTGCATTTCTTGGATGACTAGCGATGTGGAACACTTTTTCATATATTTATTCGCTTCCTTAATTTCATCTTCTGAGAAGTGTGTATTCATCTCAGATGCCCATTTCTGAATTGGGTCTTTAAGTTTGAGGGTGCTGTTATATCTTATTTCTTTATATATTCTAGACAGCAGACCTTTGTCTGATTGCTTATTAGTTAAGATTTTTAAAAAATTTGTGGGTTGTCTTTTCACTTTGTTGACACACTTTCTTTTAATGTGAGTGTTGCTGTTTTCTGTAGCCATGAACTGCTGCCCTCTGCCGTGTGACGCTCTGCCTTGGAGCCATGTGAGTATGGACTAAAACCTCCATTAAGTATGAGCCACATAAACCTTTCCTTCCTTAATTTTGGGTGTCAAGTATTTTGACCCAGCAATGAGAGAAGAGTAATTTCTCCCTTTCCATTTTTCAGTTGATAGGTATTTGGGTTGCTTCCAAGGTTTATATGAGAAATTGTGCTGCTAAAAACATAGATGTAAATATATCACTGTAATATGGTATTTTCAGGTCTTCTGGAAAAATACTCAGGGGTAGAATAGCTGAGTTGAATGGGACCTCCAATCCTATTTATTTGAGGAATCTCTACATTAGGTCTCATAGTGGTTTACCAGTCTGCACTCAGATTAACAATGGAGAAGGGTTCCTTTTTCCCTACAGTCCTTTCATTACTTGTTATTGCTTGACTTGATGATAGCCATTCATTCTGGGGTGAGACAGAATCTCAGTGTTGTTTTAATTTTCAGGAAAGGTTATAATACTATTATGTTCATAATTTAAACAATGGCAATTGAAGAGGAAAATATGCTTTGTTTTAAAATCATGTTGTTGGAGTAATCTTACATGACTGTTTTCTAAGTTACAAATGTTCTTTTCTCTTAAAATCTTTTAAATACAGAATAAAAGGTAAACTAGATAACTATTAAGTGGAATGAAGTTAGAAAACAGAAAAACTGGATCCAAATAATACTAAAAAGGCACTTTCAACAATGCCGCCAACCACTAGCCCATTTTTCAGAGCCAAAAAATCAGTCTATAAATTTTGCGATTTAAAACTTGAAGCACAAGATTTGCTTGAGAATTAACAAACCCTGAAATCAGCTTAGTGTTCTTTCTAAGGTGTTAATTTTAATTTGCAGCACTGCTTCACTGTTTTTCTATGTGACAGTATTTTTATCTTACTGTCTAAAAACAATAGATTTGCTTAAACTAAATACAATGCAAATCAAGTTAGTACCAATCATCACTGGCAGCAATAATTTATGTCTTTCAGTGTATATAGACACAAAGGGAAAAGTACTGAGGTAAAATACTTGAGTAAATATTTTCCCTCAAGATTTCAAACATTATGAAATTTTATTCTCTTCTTTTAACACCTTTATTGAGAACCTACTGTGCTCCAGACACTGTCCTACAGAAGGAAGGTCACTGAGATGATGTAGTTGAAAGCATAGAGAGCAACAGTCACTGAGGTAAATTATACATCTCAAGATCTTTCTAAGGGCTCTCCTTTGCTTTAAAACACCATCTGCTTTTTAGATACTTTTGGCTGATATAGTGGAATCAGATGTCTTCTGGAATTCCAACTCACTTTAATAGCATACAAATGGTCTAAATGGCTTCTATTCTTTTATCTTCTGATAAAAGCACATCAGCTGTGGGTAATCCATCAACAACTGTACAAAACTTCCACAATTGTTGAATTTAAAGTTTGGGGTCTATGGGGCATTCCCATCTCTTATTTTCTTTATGATTCATGACTTATACACAAATAATCAGTTTTCAAAAGCAGTATATTGGCTGTCGTGGTTTTGCAAGTTTTAGCACTTAATACAAATTGGTGGCCCACTAATCAGTAGTTCTTCTTTCTATTCATAAATATAATAAAAGGCTATTTTTTGGAAAAAAAAAAGGTTAGGTTTGCCCCATCAAAAATTGGAGTGATTAAGGCTAAGAGGCCCAGTCACAAGCAGCAAGCTACTGGCCAGCTGCTTCAGGAGGACCACTCTCTTGCCTCTGCGATGCCCGGTGAGGATGATCAAGATGGTGCCAGGAGAATAACACACCAGAAATTTGCCATTGCCCTCTCTACAAAAACTGATATCAGCAAAGTGAAAATCCCCAAACACCTCACTGATGCTTACTTCAAGAAGCATCAGTGGAAGCCCAGACACCAGGAGGGTGAGACCGTCTACAATGAAAAAGAGACATACCAGATTTCAGAGCAGCAAAAGAGGGATCAGAAAGCAGTGGACTCACAAATTTTAGCAAAAATTAAAGCTGTTCCTTAGCTTCAGAGATACCTGCAATCTGTTTTTGCTCTGACAAATGGAACTTATCCTCAAAATTGGTGTTCTAAATTTCTTACTAAGAACCTATTTAAATAACTGATACATTTAAAAAAAAAGTAGAGCGATTTCTTTTTTTTTGTTGTTGTTTGTACATCTTTTTGCACCTCTTATGCACACATCAACTGCTCAAAGTCTTTAACAGATAAGAGTATATCCACCCTATATCCATTCTACATTGCAGTCATCTCAAGTAATTGTGGAATTTATTTTATTCACAATTCAAAGGACAATTACTCAGTGAGCATCTGCAGTCTTCTAAAAGGATATGAAAGAATATGATATTATCAGAAGAGTAAAAGAAATTATAATCCTGTATCCTCTGAGTAGCAAAGAATTGTCCAAAGAAGATGCAAAATTAAATTTTAACATTCTAAATTAGATAATTAATAGCAACAATAAAACAAAACAAAATAAAATAAAAATAGCAATAAATTTGTTCTCATCTTTGAGGCTATGATGAACTACATCTAGGATTTGTTGACTATTGGATCCTGGATGAGTTTTCTTTGAGATACAATTTTGCTCATTAGGTAAATATATGTATCTTAGAACTACTTTGTAAAAAATACACTGTTAAACACATATTTCTTATACATGACTAAGCTTGTGTGATCATCATCAATTGATAAAAATCTAAATGTTCTTGATTAAATGTGTGAGCCACACTTATACATTTTGATCAAACAAAAATCTAAAAGGACTTTTAGTAATGTTTCAGAAAAACAAAGTTCTCAATATAATCACCAGTAATAGGAATTATATTTCAATTCATTTGTCATTAACTTATTAAAGTATCAATGTAACTTTATTAATTTACATGAATTTGAATGATTCTCAATTTAATAAAACATTAAAAATTAGTTACATTGCTTGATGAAGTTTTAAATTAACCATCTCTACACTATCAGGACATGAGTCTGTGATTCACAGAAAACAAAATGCAAACTGAGCTAAAATAGATAATAGCCTGTAAAAATTACTTTTGTTACATATACTTTTGCCATTTTTCTACACTTTTCTTGCTTAAATTTAATTTGAAATACAATGTGATTATTTTAAATAATATGAATTTTAATGCTGGATTTAAATCAAGTATTCTCTAATTGTCTGAATCCCATTTTTTGAGGTATTAACAATACCCCTAGGGAGCTGGAGAGATAGCTCAGTAGTCTAAGCACCTGCCTGGGAAGAGCAAGGACCCTGGAACGATTTCTGGTATCACATGCCCTAGGACCCTGGCATGCCAAAACTGGGCCTAGTGACTCATGCTTATAATCCCAGTGTTAGGGAGGCTGAGACAGAAGGATCACTCAGAGTCTGATCTGTGTAGTGAGAACCGTACCAAATAAATAAATATATATATATATATATATATATATATATATATATATATATATATATATTTTTTTTTTTTTTTTTTTTTTTTTTTAAAGCACACATAGGCCAGGGTAACTTCTAAACTAGAGGTTAATTTGGTTTACAATTCTGGTAGCTGGAGGTCCAAGTAGAATGGCATCAATGTCCTATGGTCTCCTGGCATGTCACTATGTTAAGAAAAAACAGAAAGGGAATCAGCTACATAAACAAGAGGACCTATTTTTAATTTTTAAAGGAGGGGCTCACTTTAAAACAACTCACATTGTGAGGATGACTCAGTCACAGGAGTTTAAATTAATCTAGGAACAAGAGAGAAATGTCCATAATCTAGGGAGTGCAGAACAGGGCCAACCTCTTAAAGTTGCCACGACCTCAATGCTGAAACTGTAGAGATCAAGCTTCTAGTCTAGGAATCTTTGGGAGCAAGGTGCATCTAAGCCACTGCAATAGTTCACTGAACTCATAAAGCAGAAGGTATGGTCATGGGAGAAGCATTTTTCCTAGTCATGTGGGTTATCACTATATGACTTTATTTGGCCAATAGAATTTGGGGGGAAGTGACACTGCACCAATTCCAAGCCTAGGTCTTAAGACGCATCTCTTGTTTTTACTTTTTCCTTCTAGAAACTCCCAAATTTTGACATGATAACACTGCCTTGGGATAGTTACGGGTCCCTAGCTGGTTCCAGAATGTGTAGCAAACCTTATCTTAACCCCCAGACCAGAAGCAGGACTACCTCAGTTGGATGACAGATGTGGAGGTGAAAAATAATGCTTGTTAATATCTCAGTCTAGTTTAGGGAATTATCAGCTACCTATTACAAAAGTATTACTCAAAGCTTTCTTCTCTTCAATACATCTCTTATGTTACAGTATAATGCAACTATCCAGTGAAATTCACTCAACAGAGAATCTCCACAAGAGAACCTTTCATGGAATAAATATACTTCCTTATGAATGTATCAAAATGTCATATGCTTACATGCGAGAAAATAAAATTGTATGTTATATTATCTAACATAATACTAAAAAAGAAAACTATCTTGACATAACTCAGTGAAGACAAACATAATGATACTTCTTGATTGAGAAAATATGCATTCACACCACTAGCTCACTGCCAGAGGAATGAATGCAGATATTGTGTTATTTTCCCATTATGAAATCTGAAGAGGGGGGTCCAGTCATGCTGAGACAATAGAAATTGCATTGTTCTGCCTGAAACCAAATTAACAACCCTCCAAGATTTTGTCAAGAACCATTTTCATGCATAGAAATGCTGAGGAAAACATAACAGTCTTTTATATTTTTTCTATTTATTAACTACTTTGAACAGCAGCATAACGTAACATACACAGCTATTCACGTAGTATGTCTAGTTCACTTCATGCAGTCGGGGACTGGATGTGCTACATGGCTGTTGACGTGGTCAGCATCAGAGCAGGCTTCACTGGAGGTTTTTGCCCCATGAGAATCTTAGATCTTGTCTCCAATATCACCTCTAAAATCATCTATGCCTATCTTTTGAGAGAAGAAGGCTGGAAGAGGAGGTCATAGTCTCACCTCCTAGTTGACAGAGCTGCGTGTCGACTCTGGCTTGCCCCTTTTTCCTGCCTTGGTTGTTACAACTCAAACACTGGCCTGAGACAGTTACTAGTCAGCCTTCCAAACTTACATGATTGCATTTAGTTTTGTGAGTCTCAGTTTCCTCACCCAAAGTAAAATGAAACTCAGACTAAAAGGCCATATATATTTAGTGTGGGAAAGTATATATATATATACTAGAAACAATATTTCCAAGAGTAAAATATGGAAATATAATCATCACTATGGATTATGGATTATGAAGCAACTCTAATCTGTTGGCCATAAATTTAATTTATTCTGCTCTGTATATGGCCTAATACTTTAATTTTATCCCTTGGAATATAACTGAGTAATATTATGATGAGAAGAAGTAAAGAGTACAAAGAAGAATAGTTTACATATGGTAGGAAACGCCAAATTACCTACCTGTTCAGACAATATTTTGTATGATAGTGACATTGTAGGTAGGTATGCAGTTTGCATAGACATCTAAACACACACATACTTGTGCATTCCCAAGACTGACACAGATGTTGTTGAGTATATTCTTTGAATATGCACAAACATATAAACATATGCTTGTCTTACTGAAAACATAATACTCTCCCAGATATACATCATTGAAAATATGAGTCAAGTGAAAATGGACAAACAACCAGAACTGACAGACCATGATCTCCCTAGCCAAATTGCATATGTTCTTCCATGAGAGGTAGCACTTTTTTTTATTGTTACATGTTGTCCGCATTCATTGCAATTCAGTATCTCTATTGTTTTCATTTCATATCCCTTGCAGGAGGTGGAAAGGCTTAGGGAAGCAATGAGGAAGCAAAACTGGAATTAAATTCTAGGAGCAGGAGTTAAAGCATTTCTTATTTCCTTTCCCTTTTCTTTTTTCTTAACAGCATCCCAAATGGTGATTATACAACTTGCAGTTCCCAGAGTTGATACTTCTTACTCTGAGGTTTTGTATTTCCTTGACTCCACCACATCTCACATGGCTCTGAGTGGGAACCACCATGACTTCCTCACTCATCTTGCTTTTTACCATTACAATAATACAAGTAAAGAACAGCAACAGGAGATCTTAGCCATGCATGGTGGCACACTTCTGTAACCCAGCCCTGAGAGGCTCAGGCAAGATGATTGCCATGACTCAAAGGTCAGACTGGAATATATAATGAAACCCTATCTTAAAAGCAGACAAGTGAAGTATGGAGAAGTATGGAAAAACACAAACACAGAGAGAGAGAGAGAGAGAGAGAGAGAGAGAGAGAGGAGAGAGACTTTCCATACCTGAGAAATCCTTCCATATCTGAGGGTACTGCATTCAAGGATTCAGCCAACCATGGACCAAAAAGATTCAAAATAAAAAAACATCATTTGTACTGAACATACATAGACTACTATTGTCATTATTCCCTAAGTGACACTGTATTACAATTATTTACACAACATTCACATTATATTAGGTATCATAAGTATGCTAGGATGTACAAGAGTTAAAGTGTATGGGAGGTGTGTAGATTACACGAAGACACTATGCCACTGAATATAAAGGACTCAAGCGTCACAGATTTGGGTATCTGTGGGGCTCTAGAGTCAGTTCTCAGTCAATACTGAGGGTTAACCATATAATCGGGTGCAGCTGAGTAATTTTGGCTCATATTGTATTTAAATCCTACCTAAAAATAGTAAAGTAAAACAGTGGTGGGTAACACTGGAGTTTTTATTTTGTTGGCATCCTGAAAAAGCACTGGTAGGATATCCAAGGGAAGAGGGAGGAGGCCTCAGGACTGGGGAAGGACCACAACCTGCTTAAAAAGTTTATAGCCCACCTTCGCCTTGAGTTCTTTATGTTTTGCCATGCAAAGACATCACTACAATTGAGCCACTCTTATTCACCACTCCATATCAGTGCTTGAACTATGCCTGACACATGGTAGTGACACAGTAACAATTAGGTTGTGTATTAAGTTTGGGGGTCTTTTAGCTTAGTGTGGGAAAGAAAACCTCTACTTTCTACCCCAAGATTTTTTCTTTAAACCACTATCACATCATAAATTTTATTTGCATAATTACCTGGCTTCTAATCCTCCTGGGACCTGAGAGAGGGTTGGAAGCAGGATTTACAGATAAAATACAGGATGACCAGCTAAATTCAAATTTCAAATCAACAAGGAGTAATATTTACAAAATGTACCTCATTAATACATGGGGTATACTAATACTTTAGAAAATCTTGTTTAGCTAATATTCAAATTAAACAAAGTATTCTGTAGTTTTATTTGCTAAACCAAATAATTCTACCTCTCAAACACCTAGAAATAAATGTATTCACTCCAACCTCTTTGTCCTAAGATGATTTATTTTTAGGTGGTCCTGTCTCTAGGATGTAAGAGAACATCTTTCTTTCACACCATCCTCCATTCAGTCAGACACTCACATTCTTTGTCAACCAGCATAATTCACATTATCAAGTTACCACTAGGTTATGGAGAAGCCCAAGTCTGCAGCATCTGTCCTTTCTCTGCCTTTGGTCAGTAAGCTGCCCACTTCGTACCACTTTGATTTCTATACAGGAAGCAGCTATCAGTTTATTCTTTCCCCTTACCTACAGGCACATGGTCTCCTGAGCAAATCTTAGTGAAGACTCTGTCACTGTGCTTGGAGAGATAGATTTCTACCTTCCAGAGCATCTCATTCAGTCTCTGAGACCTGAAAATTCTTTTGAGGCTTCCAGAGAAACTACTAGCTTAGTATTCTACTGTATTGCATAAGAAGATATCTTTACATTACTTTTTTTCCTTTTCTCTTTTAATCAATACAAGTTTTAACTTCTTTAAAAAATCTTCAGGAACACCAAAGAGTTAGAGAGAACCATTGTTGAGTAAGAGTAAAGTCTGAGTTTTAACCCTTTGGGAGAATACCAGGACACAAGGACTTATATGCAAATGTTTTACAGGGGTAGGGGATTTTAAGAAATGTGATCAGAGGATGGAGAAACTGTGGTATTAAAGGGTAGATTGTCAAACACAATGCCAGCACAGACAATCAGAGCTCCATTCCTCCAGCAAGTGCTGAGAGAGGAGTGTAGAACAGTCACTTCTGAGTCAGCCCAGCAAAAGGGAGAGGAGGAGACCAGTGTAGCTATTCACTGTCATTGAGGGCTGCCTCAAAGGGCATTAATGCTTCAGTATTTCTGTGTTGCTTGTGTGGGTGATACGCTCTGGCTGCTTGATAGAAGCCCTCTGGCAAAGTCACAGCTATACTAGGAAGTGGCATGTATAGGTGAATAAATGTCACTTCAGTATCCAGAAAACTGAGAAATGAGGATTGGCTTCAAGTTGTTTCTGGTGGTCCCAAGAAGGAAATAATCCAAATACCCAAATGTATGTCACCTAAGGTGTCAGGGGCCACAGCTGGGGAGAAACCTCAGCAGTCTAAGCACCTGCCCGAAGTACAAGGACTGGAGTTCTATCCCTAGTACCATATGCTGGGTGAACCATGTAAGCCCTGAAACCTGGTGTAGTGGTGCATGTCTGTAATCTCAGTACTGATGAGACTGAGACAGGAGGATCACTATGAGTCCAAGCTGCCTTTTAAAAAAAAGTGTCAGGGTCTTTTAAACTACATGTTGTAAAAATACTCAGTTACCCTCTCATCAGCAATTTCATACCATTTTGATTTGGGGGGATTAATTTGTCTGAGACTTCAGTTGTGTGGGGTGCTTGGTACTTGATTTTATTAGCAACACCCCCACGTAAGTTAAAAATCACAGCATTTTAATGAGGCCAAAGCCTGTGAGCTGGCTCCATTATGTATGAGATGCCTTTTCAGATGAGATTGTTGTTCTCAAGACGTTCTCATTACTCATGGGTGTACACCTAATGCATATTTGGTTGCTATGTTTCAGGGTGAGCACACCAGTCTCTCAAGTTTACCTTCACAATGGCAAAGTGGATCATTGAATGGTGGACTGTTTCTAGAAGGAAACTCTGATGTACAACCACACTGGGCTTCAGGAAACAAAGCCACTATGGTTTAAGATCTTGAACTCGCACCCGAAGTTCAGTGTGTCATAGGCTGGTGACTGGATCATGGGAAGTCATGCATCAATAGATTGATCCAGTGGTAAGTTCCCAGCTTAGTCCCAGCTGAATATGCTGCTAGGAGATGGGGCCTGTTTGGAGAGGGTGGGGCATGACATGGAAAGTTATATTCTTAATCCCTTGCCCTCTGCTTCTGGCTGTCATGAAGTGAGCACTTTTGTTTTCCCATTCCCTCTGCCACCATTTGTGTACCTGATAGCCAACAACCAGAGAGTGAAGCCTCTGAAACAATGAGCCAAAATAAACTTCCTCTCCTTTAAATCAAGGGTGTTGGCTGTGTTACCCCGTCAATGGAAACAGGACAAATATGAAGGCTACAAGAGAAAGGCTCTGTTATAGCTGCCAAACATTATCTGGTTATGGGAGAAGCTGCAGAGATGAAGAACCTAGGGAAAAGTAGGAAGATTGGAAAAGACACCAGTTAGCCAGTTTGGGGAGCCAGGTCCACAGGGCCATCTCAAGAGGACTACAAAGAAAGCTCTTGGAGATGGATGCTCACCTCTATCTGGCCAGTGCCTTTGTGAGTTTGCAGTCACACCTTTGGACGTGGGAATGTGAGGTCACACAGGTAAGCAGGAAGGAAGAAGAATAAGACACAGGGTGGAGGAAAATGAAGAGAAGCTAAAACCTTGCAGTGTCTCCAGACTGTCATCACATCAAATGGTCCCAGAGTTCGGAGAGTAATGGCTGATGCTTCCTTCTACATTCTACCCCATTTAATCAACTCTAATGATAATCGCCCAGAAAAGGAGACTCCTACAAATTATTTCCAACTGAACCAAGTTGAAATATTTTACACCATAAGGTAACTGAATACTCTGCATGGTAGTGCCCTACGCACATACCCATTTATTCATTTTCCACACTTTTTATTACCTGTAGTTTACATTGGTCTGAAAATATTACATAGAAAACTCCAACAAAATGGACTATTTGCAAGTGTTAAATCATACTATTCTGAGGAGCATAGTAAACTATTCCACTATTCCGTGCCCTCTGGCCTGGAACACGAATCATCTCTTTGTCCAGAAGAGGCAGACTGTACATGTTAACTCCTCATGTAGATAGTCACTGAGGCGCCTTCCCCACTATTAGATCAACTGCCCTGATGTTATAGAACTCACGTTCAAGTAAGCCAAGCGTGGTGATGGTGCCCATTCTACTGTACTTTGATATAACTGTTCTATTTTACTCTTATTATTGTTAATCTCTTGCTATCCCTAGTTTATAAATTAGACTTTGGTTTGGGAATGTATATATAACAAAAATCAGTGCATAAACAGTTGTCATCTATCAGTTCTAGGCATCTTTTGGGAATTATGGAATATTTCTGCCAAAGTAAGAAGGGATTTCAGTAACTAAACTGAGGACACCTTATTCCTTCAAGGGAGTATAACAATCAGTTTGGATATTGTGAATTACTCTTTTTCTTTGCATATTTGTTCTAGAATGTTTTTATTATTGTCAGGGGGGAAATAACAGTATGTGTATTTATACTTGGTCTGTAGCCTCTAACAGAATGGAAAATAAAACTAATATTTTTAGTGCTGTCTTCTTTTCTGACTTCAATATATCCAAAACTTAATGAAGGCTTTATTTGAATTTCCTGAAAATAAATTACTTATCTAAGCTTGTTTATTTTCTTGGTTACATTAATTTGGCTAGTTCAAAAATTATATTACTAACCCCTTTAAAATGTTTTTTTCTTAAGACATTCTCGTCTCAGTAGCAAATTTGCTGTATAAACTTGAGAAGTCACATGAAATTTCTATCTGTTGAGTAAAAATACCCAACTTTCAATCTTGTCAGGAATAATGACTCAAACTGATTGGAATGGACTTTGCTCAGAACAAGCCTGATTGGAATAGGAACAGGGGATAAACTATTCTAGGCAAACTGTTTCTTTCATGGCCCTGAAAAACAAATTTTGACTTTGCCTATAATAGAAATGACACTTTGTTCTAAAAATTCCTGCTATAAAATATTCACAGGGCATCTTAAAGCACATCAACTGCTGGAATCCATTTAATCATGATATATATGCAGAATACCTTTCATTGTGTATGTAATTTCTTTCTTTTGTTCCTTCATTTGTTCATTCATTCTTTCTTTTTTTTATTTTTCAGAACCAAGGATTGAACTCAGGCCCTTGCACTTGTCAGGGAAGCACTTATTTCACTAGCCATCTTTCTGGAGCCTGTGCATGTAATTTCAATACTGCATAGATATAGTAGTGATGGATTAACAAACACTATCAATACACTTTGGGGGAAATTATTTAGATAATGGGACCACAGGTAACCATAGGTGTCCAGGACGCATCTGCTCTCTGTATGTTATTCTTCTAGATATAGAGAGCTCCCAAAAAGATTACTTACAAGTACTTATTATAAGTTTATGTGATAGTTGACTCAAAATATTGTCTCTGGTATAAGTTTTGAATATACTAGATGTTTGAATTCACTTTTGGACATATAGTTATATTTGTAAATGCACCTCAATCTCATGGTACTCCCCAGAGTCAGCTGTCTTTAATGGTTTCTATTTGGCATTCAGTTAATCACATAAATCTCTGTAATGAAACTAGGCTTTTAGTTTTAAATTTCTTGGCTCCTATCAAAACAAAACAAGACAAGACAACCTGCCTTCACTGTTACTTGTTCTCTTTGTATTTGAAATTGCATGATTAGTTCTCTTCTTCTCTATTATAATTATACATTTCAATTGTCCACTTAAACCTCTCTTTGCTGCTACATCAACTATAAATGGGATTTGGATTTATATGGCCATTCTTTGATTGACTGTACATATTTTTAAATAAATCAAAATTTACACAGTTGGGATCACATAAAGCTATTTAGTGTTGAACCAAATAGTGCAAGCAGGAAGAGAAATATGTCTGCTCTCTCCAAGGGCATCACCCCACAGCTCGGCACATGCTCCTAGCCAGAACCTAGAGCTGTGGCCATAATTAGCTGCTAAGGAAGGAAGTGCTTATTCAAGAAAGTCATTGGCCAAGTTAGAGGGATCTCATTAAGAGCTCTGTGTGCTTCCTTGGACAAAGCATACAATCCAGACGATTCCATTTCATAGTGAATGAGACAACTGGTGGACTAAGGTCTCCACAAAATGCCATGTGAAGGGGAAGAATATTAGCTCTAGGTCAGTGATGCCCACTTTAGAAGAATTTTGGCTCTAATTTCATTTACTTGCTTGAGAGAAGAGGACTTTTTTTACCTGAACATAAATGTTAGCCTTGCAGTTACACAGCATACACTGGGGGTGGGTGGGAAGGGTTTAGACTTATAGCTACTGGGTGGATCTTAAGGATTTTGTTTTCTCTACCCAGTTCTGCTTCTGAAAGCTCACATTCTAATAGCCCTTGGATTCAGCCTTCTCCTATACACAATGTGGACTAAAACTTATTTCACTCCATATTATCCATTAAAATCCACTTATTTTCCTTAAAGAAAAATTTTACACATGGCTCCATCTGATGGTTCCCTCCTGCCCATCCTGCCTTTCATTAACCTTCTAGTCATGTATTTATCCTCTGAGAGCTTTATCACTGTCCCCTCAATGGGATTTGAGAACAGAAGCAATGTCACACACTTAGTCTCCTTATGGACCACTACATCAGTTCAGAACTGAAAACAAGAATCTCATTCAGTTTTCATATCAGAAAAAACAAGGCTCAGATTGGTAAGTGATCTAAAGCATAGCCAGGCAGTGAAGACTTGAAAGACTTAAAAAGATTAGGAGTCCTCACTCCTGATTCTTTGTATTTATTATACTACGACTTCCTTTGAATTTAAATTGTGATTTTTTTCTTTATTATTATTATTATTGTTATTTTGTATTTTAGGGAAGGGTCTACAGGTTATTCAGAGTCTCACTACTAGATCAGATTCCTAGTGATCTGCTTGTTGACAGCCTCCCAAGAGCTGGGATTATAATTGCACGCCAGCAAGCCCAGACTCAATTGGCATCTCGGCACACCCCAGGCATGGGGGCTGGCACAGCAGGCCAGGGGATGAAACCCCAGGCCCCTGTGCCTGCTTGCAGGTACTTTAATCTGCTGAGCTACTTGGCTGGCTCTAATCATTTTAAGTTGAGTCTCAACAAGTGAAATAGTAAGGTTGTAAGTGAGGATGATAAACCCTGATGAAAAAAGAAAAACAAACTAATGATACTTTAAAGAACAGATTATTGTCACTTTTTGTGCCACCACACCCAGTCTCAACTGCCATCTCAGTGTGCCCTGGGGGTGGGGCCGGCATGGCAGGCTAGGCGAATGAACCTCCAGCCCCTGTGCATGTTTTCAGGTGCTTTAATCCACTAAACTATTTGGCTGGCCTTAAATTGCATGTCTTATTCAAAAATTGTGGGTTCAGTTAAGTCAAAAAGGCAAATATGACCTAACTCTCTCAGTAGTGTGACAAGGAGCACTACATGGCAGAGAGCACACTGGCCATACCTGGCACCGGGGTCACAGAGAATACAGCTCAGTCCTGGGAAGGAAGAGCACACACTTTGAAGGTCAGGGACAACACATAAACTTTATCACAATGTTGTGAATTCCAAAACAGACATCTCCATGCAGACACTCAGCACAAAGAGGAAACTCCATCAGGTGATTCAAGAGATTGGAAGGACAGCACAATGATTATCGTACGCCTCCTTTGGACTAGACTACATTACTCAATTATTCAACTGAACAGTAAAGGAAAAGTTCCTTGTATGTATTTTGTGCATGGTTCACAAACACTTTGTTTCAATTGAAGGAGGTTATCTTTGATATTTTGGGAGAGGCTTATATAATTGGTTGAAAGGCTTTAAGAGGGAAACTGAGGTTTCCCCAAAGAAGAATCTGTGACTGTGGCATCAGCAGCTACCAGACAGCTCTCAGCCTTCCCTGCGTGCTCCATGGGTCTTGGGTTTGCTACCCTATGTAATCACATCATATACACTAGGTGCATGTGTGTTTGTACACACATACACACACCTATGCCCACACACACAGCCTGCTGGCTCCTTGTTCTGGAGTATTTTGTCTGTGAACTTTAACTGATGATGCAGATGGGAAAAGAATTTAGCCAAGCAGAGGAGAAAACTTGATAGCAAAAAAGTTCTAAAAATTACTCTGTTCATTTGGATGTAATTAATGCAGACTCCCATTTGCAGTCACAAACCAATTTTTCCCAGCTAAACAGATTAAATCTAATAGTTACATTAGTTAAATCAGACAGAAGAGTGGGTTCTCTTGGCAGGTTTTTAAAAATGGATTTCAGTTATTATTAGACTCCTGAAAATTACCAAGTTTGGAAAGAAGGAGGTATTCAGATATAAAAAAGAAGAGTTTCCTCAGCACACATAATTGAATGGAACAAAAACTCTTTGTTCAACCACACTTTTACATTTCATAATGGAATCTTCCCAGGAAAGAATATTTCCAAATCTTGACCACACTTTGAGTCAGCCAAGAGTCATCTTCATTAGAATGTATAAATAAGAATAAATAAGCGTGCATTCAACTTTACAACATGAATAAATTCATTTTTCTACAAACACCTTCTCTTCCTTAGAGACATATAATTAGTTTTACTAAAAAAAAAGCAAAATAGACTTCAAAATACTCTCCAGAGCCAGAACTCACTTCTTCAAAAAGTATACAATCTGCACCCATCTATTTCATTTTATCTCATTTTTAAAGAAAAGAATGAACAAGTGTAAATGAAGTATAAGTTCCCGTGGCAAGAAGAACTTAGAATCACACCAAGTGTATCTGTCATGACAGGGTAGTTAATCCAGGGGTAACAAATTTCTCCTGCCTGTTCCTGGCATCACACTGTAAGTAATTATCTTCTTGTATTACATGTTTCAGGAGGATCAGATAAAATTCTGTCCCCACCCCAGACCTGCCATGTGGCCCCACCCTTGGGGCAGGCAGAGACAGCAATTGAGACTGGGCGTGGTGGGATGCACCTCTAATCCAAGCCTTTGGAAGGCTGTAAACAGATGGATCACTATGAGTTGGATCTACTAGCGAGAATGCCTTGTAGACCCTTCCCTAAAATACAAAAAAAATTAAAAATAATAAAATAAAATTCTGTACTGTCAGTTTTCATTGTAGGACCCAGTGAGACCTAGCAACCACTCTTCATCAGTGTGGATCACTGTGGCAAAAGACAACTTCTACAATAAAATGAAACCTTTGACATCTACTACATACAACCCAATGGCCAGATTACATGTGCTATATTCTCATCACTCAGAAGAGCTCTACTAAGAGCAGTAGCACCAATCTATCCAGAACTGAAGTGGGTAGGACACCAGAATATCTAATTGGCAAACTTATTAATATTCTAATGCCTCTCGTTCAAGTTCCTGCATATAAATTATTCCAACTACATAGATCTTTGGGCTCATCAGATTTAATAAAGATTTATTTATTTAGTACAGGGAGTACAGGGTCTCACTGTGCATATCCGACTGGCAGTGATCCTCCTGTTTTCAGCTTCCCAAGCACTGGGATTATAGGTGGGTGCTCTCATGCCCAGTCTCAATCACCCTCTCAGCACACCCCAGGGGCAGCAAGCCGGGACAATATTTTTATTTTAAATGAAAATGATATAAATAAGTTAAAACATGTGTATGTATTGTATTCATTTGTTTTATCTAGCCATGAAATTGTTTTGCTTTTCTTTTTTACTCCCTTACATTTTATCAGATTATAATAGCCAGTCTGCATTTTGTCTTTCAGTGGGTAGGAAGAAATACTGAAGTTGAGCATCTTAGTGTCCATTCAGCCAGATCAAGTACAGAATTTTAACAGGAGGGAAAGCCAGCTGCAGCCTATAGATAGCATAGCGCAGTGCATAATGCATACTATAAACAAGTATTCCAAACATTCTCAGGCTCTTAACCTCAATCACATATCCTTAATCAGATGTCATTTCAGTAGCAAATTTTCTAAATAATGATGATGTAACATCCATTACTAAATAGGAGACATCAATTACATTAAATATCATGCCTGGACTGCCAGATAATCATGAACAAAACACATTGATAAACAGTGTGCTTTTCAGCCAAGGGCAGCCAATAGAAGCAATGAGTTTTCAAAGAGACACCCAGCTAGATGTTCTACCGTCTGGGAAAGACAGAGTAGCTGTAAATCACCACAGATAATAGAAGTACATTTCATAAAATGTTACAAGTAACAGGACCCAGAGTTCCATATGGGGTTTCAGGTTAGGTGTTACACCTTAAATGTGTTAGAAGAGTTTGTATCTCTCAGATCAGCCATGACCTCTGAAGGCCTGTTCAGAAAGCAAACATATTAGAAGGCAAGGTCAGAGACCAGATGACAATGAAGGTATAATGCCTCCAAATGAGTCATTTGTATCTTAGGTAGGAAGAGAGGCCAACATGAACTCAGTTGGTCTCCTTAGCACCTCTTAGCAGTCTGGGGGAAAGAGGATAAAAACCACTGAAATGTCTCCAATTCAATGGAAGAATCCATGATTTGGACTATTTCTGGATATGAAAAGCCAGGAAGAGAGAAGAAAGGATAGTAATAATAATAAAAATAATAATAGTACAAGAAGACTTACTTTCCCGCACACACAGGTGTGTGAAGTGCACACAGAGGCACACAGAAGCACACACAGGTGTGGTGTTTGCTTCCTGGGAATAAAAGTATTAGCAGGCAGAGACAGTCAAAGTTTTAATCTTTCCTTGCCAGTGGAAGGAAGTTCTCACTGGTTTGATCTTAGTCATGTTGAATCTGAAGTGACAAAGGATGTGTGCATAAAACAACCTTGGGACCATTCTCTTTGTAGGACATGTACTCAGGATAGAGTAAGAGATGACAGTCACAGACCTGAATGTAATCCATGTGTGAAGGTCCAGAGATACGTTTTTAAATTACTTATAAATGCACAGTCACTATAAATCAGTTCACTTGCATCTCTTATATTTATAGAGTTTAGATGTCTTTTCTTTTTGTGGCATTTATCCTTTCTCATTCTAGGAGGACTTTAAGACCTAACATATTAAACCATGTGAACAAAAGACAGATAAAGGGGAAGACATTTAGACGTATAATTTATTCAAGTGAGTGACTAAAGTCTTGCAAGTAAAGATGATCTGCAAAGGCAAGAACACTGAGGAAAACAGGTATCTGGCCTTGTAGCACTAGGGGATAGAAAAGCTGAGGTAATAAAGAAAAGAAATCAGACACAGGAGAATGAACAGAATTCTCTCAGAAATAGCATTCTGTTCTGACAGGCATTTTTCATATTTTAGAGTATTTTTCAAAAAAGCACTTCACTATAATAAAGTTCCTTCAGTTACAACAAGGTCAT
The DNA here is from genome assembly GCA_004027165.1 of Ctenomys sociabilis. Lineage (NCBI taxonomy): Eukaryota > Metazoa > Chordata > Mammalia > Rodentia > Ctenomyidae > Ctenomys > Ctenomys sociabilis. The sequence goes on from PVKA01033348.1 coordinate 22,304, forward strand.
TTTTCACATCTAATTTAGTAGGTATTTCAAAAGTGTGCTGTGTTATCAGACAGGAGAGAGGGGAAAACACTGGCCTAGAGAGAAATAACAATTGGAAAGAACTTCAGAATGAGCTAACTAGCTAAAGGTAGCTTTATGAGAAACAAATCTGTAAGTAGCGATGCTCTTTCTCCATTTGGATGTTCCCCATGTATCAACACTGTATATGTAATGTATAAATTTATGAATCAGAGCATCAGTTGTGAATTTTTTAGAAGGGTAAGTCAAGGAAGAAAGCCAAATTTCACAATAGCTTCATCTGATATGCTGAACCTAATGTATTCTGAACATGTGGAAAAGCCTGTAAACACTTTCCTCCCTGGGTATCAAGTATGTGCTGGCAAGTCTTTCATTCCTCTTTTCCTATAAAGCCCTCTAGCAAGGATGACACTTCCCAAGGCAATAGCTGAGTGAACTTAAGACAAGAAAAAAGACAGATAAGGTCAAGGCATTCTTACATAAGTGTGAAAGGTGTCTTGTTTATTGGCTGTTTGGGATTTCCAAGTGGAGGCCCTAACCTGAGACACTGTAAAGAAGAGCATTAAAAATTTAACTAAGTGGAGCTGTGTGCTCCAATTAAGGTCTTCTGCACTTAGGTCATGGTGAAGGCCATGATAAACTTGTCAGTGATAAGTCTTTTTTAGTGGTTGGAGACCTTAAATAACCTGTTTGTTTTCTGTTCTCTATGAGCTTTAATACCATTAGGTTGTTTTAGAAATTGGTGCACGGGGGATTTCTTGTGTGTTAAAAGGTTGAGATGTAGGAGTTAAAAAAACTTCTGTTCAGTTACAGTGAGTGTCTTGAACCAAATAGGACTTTATAGTGTAGAAAACTCATACTGATTCATGATTCAGATACTGCATTTTAACACTGAGTTTATTTTTAGATGAATTTCAAATCTGCATAAATATTATTAAATATGTGCATAGATAAACAACTACATGGACGTTGTATCTGTTATAGTCCCTATAGGAAAAAAGATGTTACTTTCAAATTGAACAATTTGAAAATGTTTAATAAAGATGCTACTGTATTTACAAAGGTACCAGAAGGGTTTAATAGCTACCAGAGATAGTATGTGGCTTCCTAAGGCTAGTAAGACATTCATTGTATATCTATAAGCCAAGAGGCATAAAGGGGAAAAATAGCTACTAGAATATGAAGATAGAAAGAAGAAATGAGAAACTCATTTTTAGTCTTTCCTTCTCCTTGGTTAATGTTCCCATCAACCAAACCCAGAAGATGGGAGTGAAAATCTAAGGCACAAGTGCTACACTGGGCTGTTCATATAACTGAAAGCCTAAAAGGTTTGCCATCACTATAATAAGGTGCAAGAAAGAGGCAAGCCCACTAAGATAGTCATATGTGTCAGTTTCTCTGGGCAGAGAGAACAAGAAGGAAGAGGAGAGAGGGTCTAGAGAGCGACCCCCATAGTTATCCACATTGACTCAGGAAGATAAGTGCTAGAGCAGAAAAGAGGGATAACCTTGATTACTTCATCCTGAATTTCAAAATCTGACATTGTGAGGGAATAAAAAATATATGTTAACCTTGCCATTCTTTGAGCCCTGACTGATGATTTTTTTTGAGAATTTTGGGGGTATGCTCATGAAAAGTATTTAATTTACTCAATCATTTTAATAAAAATTTATTCTCTTAATTTTTCACAAAGTAGAAAATAGTTTTTAAAGAGAATAAATTATAAATGACACAGATTTCAGTAAACAAAATAATACGAATTTGACAGTATTTGTTGTATTGCATAGTGTTCTCTTCAAATTAGTTGTTCTGATTGCCAGATATATACATGCAAAATTGGAAGAAGAAAAAAATTAAGTAACTAAGCAGAGAATAAAAGGAAAAATTTGACAAAAGAAGATCAAAACAATTGAAGCATTAATATTAAGAATTAAGCATTTCCACAGACCAGCAAAAGTCCGCAGTGCCATTATCCAAATCATCCTACATACCTATAGGAATGTATCCTACAGATATATTCCTCCCATCCTTCTCATCTCTGCAATTCCTTCCTTTTGAACAGTTTCATTCCCTTTCACAGTATCTATTGTACCTTTCATATTTTATTTACTCTTTCAGTTTCTTACACTAATGAGACAATACAATATTT
>PVKA01033349.1:0-15209 GCA_004027165.1 Ctenomys sociabilis
AGGAGTATAAGTGGGCCTGCCGAAGACTCCTCTCTCTTTGCTTATCCTGAGGCACTGGCTACCTAGCCCCCCTTTTAAGCATGGTTAAATTTATTTCTGTTTTTATTCCTTCCCTTGCAGTACCATTCATACAGGCAGCTGGCCAGGATGCTAGCATGCCAGGCTGCTTTTCTCTCTTTTTCTGTCCTGTTCCATAGCAGCTAACTGGAACCTCTAGCAAAAACAAGGTTAGAGACCGCTGCTGTGTTCCTATCTAACCTGTTCCTGGAGGCAAGAAAGGGGTACAGGATTTAAGCAGCCTTGGGAACCACAGTGAGGCAATGTGGGAGACCTCAGAACACCCCATGTCCCACTCCCAGCAGCATGAGAGGAAACACAGCAGAGTGGGACACAGGGTACTATGCAGAGGCCAAATAGAGCAACTGTGCACAGGACTAGGAGAGGCCTGGGGCTGTCCCTGCCTGAAGGCACCACAGCCCTGGGGAGAGTGACACAGAGGCACACTGGATAAGGGACACAAGCAGGTCACCCAAGGACACAGAACCAGATGGCTGGCTGAAGACTCTAGCCCCAGGCCCACCCCCAGAGGCCACAGTCAGCCCACATCCAGCATTAATCCTACTGCAGACTCCGTGGCAAGTTACCCAGCACAGATTTAGACCCTGATTTCGATATTGCCACAGAGCTGCTGGCAGCAGAAGCATTTCATTTTGTTGTTACTGATGTTGCTGCTGCTGTTGTTTTTGCCTTTGCTATTCTGTTGTTGTTGTGGCTGTTTAGGTTTTTACTTTAAATGTTTACTTTTGGTTCATTTTATTCTCTCCTATCTTTTTTGATTTTTTTTCTGCATTTCCACAAAGATGAACATCATCTGTAGTCTTTCTGTTTAGCTTCAATATTCTTTTGTTTTCTTCTTGATTCTTTTCATCTCCACTTTCCCAAAGTTTGGGTGATCATCCTTTGCCTTTGTTTCTTGTATCTCTCTTAAATTATCCATCTTTCCCCTGTGCCACTTAAATTTCACCCTCATAGGGTATGAGTTCTTGGTTTATGTTGACTTTCATTTTATAACTGTAGATCTTGCTTCTATAGTTAAAGGTAAAAAAAATCAATAGTTACCACAGTTTGTCTAGTTCTAGGCTGTGCTTGGCTCTATTGATATTGGAAATTATTTCAGTGAAAGTGTCATGCTGGTTGTAATCAGTTTTGTGACAATACGATGTTTGTCTGGGGTTATAATCATCACCATAATCCAGTTCCAATGGACTAAAAGCTGAGTCAAATAGATAGTAACTTCCCAATAAATTAACAAAGTAGAGTCTTGAGTCAAACACAAAGGCCAAGATCCAACTACACCAAGAAAACATCGTTAAGGAATAAACATTTCCTACAGGGGACCTCAGTACTACTGATAAAGCTATCTACCAAAGCAATTTGCAAGCATCAATTTAGAAAACAAATCAAGGTTTTAAAAAATAAAAAGTGAAAACATGAAGAAGCAAAATATAATTCAAGAAATCCAGCCTACCCAGGACAGGTCTGGGGACAATGAGAATGAAGAAATTAGAAGCTATCTAGGTGCACTTTCTGAAATGGTAGCAGAAGAAGAAAAAGAAAAAAAAAAAAAAAAAAAAAAAAAAAAAAAAAAAAAAAAAAAAAAAAAAAAAAAACAGAGATTAATGGGGCTATAGAGAAACTCCGATGAAAAATAATTTCTCAGATAAAAAAAGACATGATCAAAATGAAGGAGTTGCTCAGTGAATTGAGAGCAGGCACACACTTTTAAAGCATAAAGAAACAAGCTTAGGAAAATGGTGTAAATCATGAATGCCCAACAAAAGAAAGAAATAGAACCCACATAAGAGATTCAGATATCCAGGAGATCAAAAGTTCCATTGAAAGATATGTAGTCAAATAAACCAAGAAGAAAATAGAATATTGAATCAAGAAGACCAGATTGCAGTGAGTGTTGACAAAAAGAAAGATGTCTTCAGATTTGCAAGGGACCATGAGAAGTAGATTCAAAAGCTAAAAGATGAACAAAGAACAACATAAAATTTATCAGTGTCAATGAAAAATCAGAATACAGTGCAAACAACATAAAAACATGTTCATGGAATTAATGGCAGAAAACTTCAAAAATGTGAAAAAAAGAATTTGACATATAGATAAGTGAAGTACATAGAACTACAATTACCCAAACCCACCTACACCAAGGCCTATGATAAGCAAGATTCCATAAATTCAACACCAGAATGCAATAGTAAAAGCTATTGGAGATAAGAAACAAATCACATGGAAAAGAAAGCCAGTCAGAATCACAGCACACTTCTCAACACAAACCCTTAGGTGAAGGAGAGCATGGAGGGAAGTAATTCACATCCTGAAAGAAAACAGCCTCCAACCCAGACTAAGGTACTCTGCAAATCTATCTTTCAAAAATAATGGAAGAAGCCGGGCGTGGTGGCGCATGCCTGTAATCTCAGCACTCGAGGCTGAGGCAGGAGGATTGTTGTGAGTTCGAGACCAGCCTGAGCTACAAAGTGAGTTTAAGGCCAGCCCGAACTGCATAGTGAGACCCTGTCTCAAAAAGACAAAAAAAAAAAAAAAAAAAAATGGAAGAGTAAGTTATTTCTGTGACAAAGAACCACATAAGAGCTCTTCCACACTCTACAAAATTTTCTGAAACACATTTTAGAAAAAGATAATGAAGGCCACAATCCAAAGAACACCACCAATCAAGGCAAGCAAAAAGAAGCCACCAGTCAAGGCAAGCAATTAAACAAAGGGAAAAGACAGGGAAACATCAATGAAAAAATAGTGTGTTGAAGGCCAATACGTATCAGTCATAACCATCCCTATACATGGTCTCAATTCACCAATCAACAGAAACAGACTGGCAGAATGAATCAAGAAACAAAACCAAAAATATGTTGAATGCGAGAAACCCACTTAACTCAAAAACAAATTCATAGACTGAAAAATCAAAAGGTTAAAAACAATATTTCATGTGATTGAACCCTAAACAGCAGGGGTAGCTATTCCAGTTTCAGGCAAAGTGAACGTCAAGGCAGGACTGATTAAAAGAGATAAAGAAGGTCACTGCATACTTGTTAAGGGAAAATTCCAAGAACAAGAGATAACAAATACATATATATATATATATATATATATATATATATATATGCATCAAATACATGTGCACCTCACTATATGAAATAAATATTAATGGACATGAAATCGAAAATAAGCACTAACGCAATTATGATAGTAACCTTAATACCCCACTGGCACAAATAGACAATGAACCAGACAAAATCTTAACAAAAAGTCAAACTAGAATCAAAGCTGCGAACAAATGGACTTAATAGATGTCTACAGAGTTTTCCACCTTACAACATCAGAATATACATTTTTCTGAACTGCACATGGGATATTCGCCAAATTAGACCATAAACTGAGTCATAGAACATGCTGAAGTAACTGCAAAGGAATTAAAATTATACTGTACATATTACCAGGTCACAGTGCACTGAAATTAGAAATAAATGGCAAAAAGACATAGAAATTACATAAACACATGGAAATTAAACAACACTGTCCTGAATAACCAATGGATCAAGATGAAATTAAAGAAAAAATTAGACAGTTTCTACAATCAAAGGACAATGACAATACAACATACCAGAACTTACAGGACACAATGAAGGCAGCTTTATGAAAGAAATTTGCAGCAGTAAACTTCTACATCAGAAATACAGAGCAAGCTCAAATAAACCATCTAATGCTAAACTTCTGGAAAAAGAACAAATCAAACCTGTACAAGGGAAAAAATTATAAAGATCAGAGCAGAAATAAATGTAATAGAGACCAAGAAAATAATATAAAGAATCAAAGAATTGGCTCTTTGAAAGATTAAATTAAATTTCTAAACCCCTCATCAAAAAAGGGAAGAAAAAGATTCAAATCCATCAATTAGGAAAGAGAAATGACAATGGATCCTACAAAAACTCAGAGGATCATCAATACTTGCCTGAAGAAACTTTATTCTAATAAGATGAAAAACAGAAAAAAATGAATAGATGCCTAGGTATATATGAATTACAAAAGCTGAACCAAGGAGATATAAAAATGATAAACGATCTAATATTAGTGAATGAAATTAAATGTGTTAATGTAAAATTTACCAACAAGGAAAAGCCCAGGTTCTAATGGATTCACTGCTCAATTCCACGAGAAATTTAGAGAACATCTATGAATCTACTCCTCAAACTCTTAAATAAAATTGGAAAGGCAGGAATACTCCTAAACTCATTTCTGGAAGTAGGCATTACCCTAAACCCACACCAGAGAAGCATCTGACAGGAAACGAGAACTACAAACATAGACATAAAAATCCTCAGTAACATACCTGCAATCAGAATGCAACAATCAACAAGAAGATTATACACCATGACCAAGTGTGATTCATCCCAAGGATTTAGAGATGGTTTAGCATATGCAAATCAATAAATATAGCATATCTTTATCAACAGAGCTAAAGTCAAAAATCACATGACATCTCATCAGACGCAGGAAAAATATTTGACAAAGTGCAGCGTTCATTCATAATAAAAAAAAACCCCACAGATAATTGCAGTATGTGGTATTTATCTCAATCTGATAAAAGCCACCTATGATGACAACAGCCAACATCATAATAAATGGAGAAAAACTGAAAGCTTTCCCTCTAAAATAAAATAAGGAGCAAGACAAGAATGTCCAGTGCCACTGCTCCTATTTGATATAGTTCTGGAAACATTAACCAGAGCAATCAGAGAAGAGAAATGAAATGGATAAAGATATGAAAAGATGTTAAATTATCATACTCTGCACAGACAACCCCCAAAACTATCAAAAGATTTCTAGATTTAATAACCAAATTCAGTCACATAGCTGGGTACAAAGTCAACACTCAAAAATCTACAGAATTGTTGCACACAAATAACAAACTCACCAAGAGAGAAATTAGGAAACTACCCCTTTCATAATAATATCCAAACAGTGCAATATCTAGTAATTAACCTAACTAAGGAAGTAAAATGTCTATATTTAAACGTACAGAACTCTGAAAAAGGAGATCTCAAAGGGGATTAGCCTGAAGACTTCCAGAATGTTCTACATATTATTTTGAGACTCAAATTTGGGGGGACCAGCGAGATGGCTCAGTGGACTAACTGCCTGCTTAGGCAAGCACAGGGATCATGGGTCGATACCTGGCACCACATGCCACATCGACCCCATCCTAGGGTGCACTGAGCTGGCGACTGAGTCTGAGCATGGCAGTGCGTGCCTGTAATCCCAGCCCTGGGGAGCCTGAAAACAGGAGGACCACTATGAGTTTAAGCTTAGTGAGCCCCTGTACCAAATACATAAAAATAATATTTTTTTAAGTTCATCAGAATAAGTCTGATGACTTCTATTTCTGCTTATATTAATGACTAGAGAAGTCCATGAAAGTTTTCCAATGTTGAATCTAAAAATTATAGATTTTTAAAAAATATTTTAATATAATTAAATGACCTCTTGGGAAAAGAAATGAGATTCATTTTCTGTTTAAAACAAAAAAGAACAGTCTTGGAAGCTGAACCTGGCTCGTACTTTGCGTGGTCAGGAGGAGGTAGAGAGAGCACCCTGGCTCTGCTAGGTGCATGTACGAGGAGAGGAACAGAGCAGAACTGAAGCCTGGGTCTTCACCTGTTTACCACAGTGATAGCAAATAGCACAGACTGAGGAAGTTATAGTGGAAAGGTTAATTTCTCATAGTTCTAATGGCTAAAAGCCCAGGAAGTTGGAGCCAGCACCTAGGGAGAGGCCTCTTGGACCTCCTACTGAGGCAGTGGCTACATGGAGTCTTCGTGCCCTGGTCTTTCCCTCAATTCTCAAGCTCCTGCCCTCATCACAGGGCCCTGACCTCACGCCTCATCTAACTATCATTCTTTCCCCTGAAGCCCACCTCCACATACCATCAACATATGGATTTGGGGATTATGTTTCCAACATGTGAACTTTTAGAGGACACATTAAAACCATAGTAGCCTTTAAAAGCCTGGAGAATGGCCTAGGAAACAATCACACCATCCCCAAAGGTTGTCCTGCTGGAGGGTTGAGTTAGGAAATAAGGTTAGGGTAGGGTAGGACAGTAGAGAAACAGCAACTTGATATAAGTGAAAAATAAAAGTGAGGGAAGCAATCCTTGTAGAACACCTAGCCACAAGTTTCTCACATAGGTTGGGGGCAGACTCTATACTATAGTTGATAGCTCCACTCCCCCATAAATATTTTTATTTATTTTTTAAATTTGATACAGGGTCTTACTATGCAGTTCAGACTCAAAATGGTCCTCTAGTCTCAGCTTCCACAGCACTGGGATTACAGACCTGTACCACCACACCTGGTTTTGGTGCCGGCATGGCATGCTGTACCCAGGATCGAACTAGGGACTTTGTGCTTGCCAAGCAGTTTAGGCTGCCGAGCTATCTCCTCAGTTCTCCCCAATAAATTTTAAGTCAAATATTTCTTTTCAGATGATCCTAACAAAACTCACTGGTGTGATGGAAGTGTTCAGAACTGTATTGTGTTAATGTACAACTGTGCAAGTCTATAAACTTACTAAAATCTAAACTTTACATTTAAAGTAGGTGATTTCCAGCAAGGCATAGCATCATACAGGTGCAATCCCAGCACTCAGGAGACTTAAGCAAGAGAATGCCTTGTAGCTTTCTGGAATACACAGCAACAACCTATCTCAAAAAATAAAATAGATAAATTTTACATCATATAAATTACACCTCGGTAACACTTGGAGATACGCTGCCTTACTACTTACACTAATCAGATACTCATCAATATCTTCTCTATAGCTAACACTAGTAATTAATAAAATGCCACCTTACTAGTATTACTCTTGCAAAACTAAAGAGCCCAAAGGGCAAAGAAAAATGACTGGAAAGAGGACAGTGTGTATCTAGGCCGTGGCACCCTGGCCGCCTCTGACTCATCTGACTTGTGAACGATCTTGGCATGACAATCTGAGTCAACTCTAAGTAACTTCTGCACCACTCCAGTCACAGTACGATTACTCAGGGAAAGAAGTTTGTTAGCAATGTTGAAGCAATAGCAAAAGTATCAAACAGCACACTCCTCTGTCTTTTTTGGTGAGAGGTGGAGTGCTTGGCGCTGTCCCTGGCTCTATTGAGAGATGCGGTGCTTAGGGAATTCCAGCCCTGGGCGGAGTTCTGTCCCTGTCCTCCTTGATGCTTAGCAGCTCCTCTCGGACAAATATCCACTGGCTCCTACACCTCTTTGATTAATTGTTCACCATGCTTAAAATAAACCTGTTTAAGTCAGAAATCTTGCCTGCTTTATTCTTCATACCCTAAGAAGCACGGCAGTTGTAGGAGTCTAGTAGTGGGGAAACTTGTGTCACAACGCGAAAAACCACTCTGCTCTTGCCCCAGCATCCCCTGCCCTCCCGAGGCTGCCAGTCTGAACAATGTGCTGCATAGCTCTGCCAGATGCAGGTCTCTAGGGATTTCCATCTGTGTTACACATGTGAGCACACACAGACACACCCACACATACCCCGGCAAACATGCACAAACAGTGCAATTGTAAAATTAACTTCAGTGGAGTCATTCTGAACTTGCCCTTCACATCACACAACCTGGACATCTCTCCTTGCAAGTAAATACAGTATGAGCTTCACTTTCCCTATCAGTTTCATAGAAACCTATTTATGACTCTTCAGTTACATGGCTAATAGAATAAATATGAGCATAAGCAGTTTCTTGTCTTTTGCTGCTACATACAAGCTTCAGTGAAAATTACTTTTTTGGGTCCGGATTTCATATTTAATAGATTCCTAGACATGAAGTAATAACTGAGGGGCACGATGCCCATCTCACCACCCACAAAGGTCACACCAGTTCATACTCTCACATTGAAAGATGTGGACTCCTGAATTTTTAATAACTGGTAAATATGTGACTGCTGAGCTGGCCTGGCGATGCACATCTATACCCCAGCGCTCTGGCAGGCTGAGGCAGGAGGGTCACAGGGTGGAGCACAGCCTGAGCTGTCTGGGAGAGTTGTCAAAAGTCTGACACAGAAAGTTTTTAAAGACTCTGGGGTCATGGTGCTGATTATAGGCCATAGGTTCAGTCCTTAGCACTGTCTCCCACAGTGTGGATATTGATGGATTTTTAAAAATAGAACATTGGCAGGGAAATAGCTCAGCAGCATAAGCACCTGCCTGTCAAGCACAAAGGCCTGAGTTTAATCCCATATATATACATATATATATATATATATATATATATATATATATATATATGACTTTAATATTACTTCATGTCTAGGAATCTATTATATACATATATATACATATATATATGACATTCTTTTTCAACATGACTTTTTCTGCAGAGCAGCTTTTCAGATGTTTTCAATTATTGTCTACATACGGGTCCGTGAATTTCCCATGCATTTCCCTATCCATTTTCCTAGTATTCTTCAATCCAGTTTATAGAAATGCTATATATTGTGGTTAATTAGCAATGGTTAATTCATTATGCAAAAAAAATTTGGATTCATCTGTAATCATTTTACTTTGTTTATATTTTCTTGATGTACATGAGTATATGTATTTTATGTGGGCATATCAAAAATGTATGTTGTTTTTGTCTTGCCTAACCCAGAAACAAAATAACTTTCCTACATTTTATTTCAATATTTTAATAGTTTCATTTCTTATTTTAAAACTTTATTCCATGTGGGTGCCCAACATCCTGTTTCTGCTCTTTGTGTTGTTTACCAGAACTAGAGTTCCTCTGAGTTTCTGTTAGGAAGAATGACTCATGTCTGTAATTCCTTCTGTGTTTTAGCTTAGGGTACCTTTTGTTCTGGTTTCTGGAAATGGGATACATCTACTTACCAGCCTCTAGTCAGCCCATACTTGTGCTGCCCGCCCGCCTGCCTGCCTGACCACCTGTCTGCCTGCCTGCCTGCCTGCCCGCTGCTTTCAGGAAGGTCCTGAGGTGCCCATCTCCCAGCTCAGGATGCAAGCAGCTCTGAATCTGTCCCCCAAGCCTTCCCCAAGCTCCGGTGTTCCCCCAAAGCCCTGCAAAGTGCATGCACTCTGGCAATACTGGCTGACCTGACACCGGGGCACACACCTGTCACGGGTGACAGTTCCTGAAGACAGCTGCTTAAATTTCTCCAGAGCTCGCCTAGGAGCCTGCCAAGCACAGGAAGCCACCCATGGCATCTCTCTGTGCCTAGTTTTCCAGGGTTATAACCTGACCTGCTTCTCCCCAAATGAAGAACACAGTGCTGTTTCTCCTACCCTCAGACTGTCCCAGGTAGGAGCCAGGGAGCAAGGCTGCCCACCCAGCCCTTGGACGACTACCAAGCCCAACTCTCACTCGCTCCCTTTTTTCCCTCCCTCCACTACTTCATAGTTCATTTTATTGTCTTCTCTGCCCCTTGTGCCACGCACTGAACGCCACCCTCTGTGGGCAGTCCAGGGGTGACTTTCACTCCCTAATTTTGTAAGTAGACATTTATCTTTTTTTTTCTGTATCACCGACCTGTGTCATTGCTGTATCTTCACCACTCAGAGACATTCAATAAACAAGTCAGAGTGCATTGCTGGCCCTTCCTTACTCTATTTGTATTTCTCAATTTTACCTTCAGGAACAAACGCCTCCCTCGCCCTTCTCCCCACGCAGGAACTGCCCAAGCCGGTCCTGATGCACCCGCAGGGCAGCTCCCAGCCCGCGCCCACGGGCCTCACAGACCGAGGCTCAAGGTGCTCGCGTCCGGGGAGCTGCTGGCTTTGGATCGAGGTGCAGGCAGCGGAGCTGAGGGCGAACTTCACACGGACACTGGCGGATGCGCCACGCGGGCAGGACTACCTGCACCAACTTCTGCTTTAATAATACGGGGTGCGGCCCGATCACCGGAAATTTGAAACGTAAGAGAACGCGCCGCCGGTCTCCAGGATTGAGTTTCCACCTTGTACATCTCCCCGCCCGAGAAAGGCACGCGGGTGCGGGGGCGCTGGGACTCTGGGCTCTGGGCGCTGGGCGCTGGGCGCTGGGTCCTACACCTGGGTGCTGGGCGCTCCGCCTGCCCCTCCCCACGTGGTCCCGCCCTCGGACCCGGCTCCCGCGGTGCGGGATAAAGGTCCGGCCCCGCGGGGCGTGGAGCCTGGAGCCGAGGCGCCCAGGGTGAGGGAGGCAGCGTCTCGGGGCAGCGCACAGCGAATCCCGGTGAGTTCGCAACCCGGAGCGGTCGATTCCGGGCCTCCGACCCGGCCTCAGAACTCGCGGGGGGGTAGGGAGGACGGGGGTGGGAGGAGGAGGTGGCAGACAGAAGAGGGGGCCGTCCGAGCGAGGTGGAGGCCGCCAGCGGGGTGCCTTAGGCAGAAGCTCTCCGGCGCGCTCCCGCCACGGGGGCCAGCGCCCCACGCGCGTGCACACGCTCTCACGCGCACATGGCCTAGAGCTACCCTCTGCCCTCCGGGAGTGACTGCTTCCCCGCCCCTCTTGCTCTCTAGCCTCAGCTCTTCTGCCTCCTGTGGCTCTCTGCCCACTGTGCTCTTCTAGCAAGGCTGCGTGGGATGGAAGTTTGTCTGTCCAACTGCCCGCCCGCCCACCCACCCATGCGTGCCCACCTGGCCCCTGACCAGGGAAACTGTGCCCAGGAGCACTGCCGAGGATAATGTGGTCTCTGCAGACTGCTGTGTTTGGCATGAAAACCTGGAAGAACCCTGCAGGCTGGTCACAGTTAAGACTCTCGGGTCTTCTCAGAAGGCATCTTTTGCTGAGATGAAGATGGACATTGGCTCCTGCTACAATTCTTACAGTGCCTCTCAGTAGCACAGCGAGGGAAATTCGCCCCAGCCCACGAGGACAGCAAAGCCACCATGGCTCTCCAGAGTAATTGCTTTGCTGTCATGGTACGCTGGGCCCTGCCTTAGCGAGGCATCTGCTTGGTAGAAACCCCGCCTTACAGAGACAGGGGAGAGGAGCTGGGAAGTCTGGTGTCTCCTCAGGACCAGTGATGGCCTCCTAATGCGCCTTAGTGTGTTGCCTGTACTCTCTTTCACTCCTTCAGCTCCCCGTGTGCAATGTATTGGTATAAACCTTTAGATTCCCTGCTTCTAGAAAAACAAACAAAAGATAAACTAGTTGTTAGCAAAGTTGCAAAGAAAGCCAGTGTGAGATGAAGATGTCCCACCCAAAGTTGAACCTCTGGACATCACTGCCCACACAGGCAAACAACAAGCATCCCGAACCTCAGACGCAGGTGGCTTCCTGCTGCCGTGCTCCAGCACCCTGGGACCATCTGCCAAGACCCATAAACCAGATTTATTTTGGGTCTCACAGTGTGATGGCCTTGAGGTGGGCACCCAAAGTCTAGAACACCCCACCATCCTGAGTTTTCATGGCACTCAGGTCAGTGGTGACACTTGTGGCGGTCACCACAGTACTGAACAGCATGAGCAGAGCTCTGTCTTCTGACTCAAATAGTCATGTGTGCAGAAGGGGACAGGGTGCCCTGGCCGGGGATGGGTATGGGTTTCCTAGTGGAAAGAATGCTGCGGAGGCTATGAGGGATCCTGGGGTTCCTGCCCCTTTTGGGGTTCAGAATTCTTCTCAGACACTTTCACTATTTCAAAAAGTGGAGGTCCCATACTAAGTGCTGATCTTGCTTTTCAGGTGTCAGCCAAAACATGTCTTCCTACGTGACAGCAACAAAGGAATTGCTTGTTTTCTTAGGAAAATCACTTCTTGGTGTCCTGGAGGCTCTGATGTTTACTCTCATTCCAAAGCCACGGAAGAACGTCGCAGGCGAAACTGTCCTCATCACAGGCGCTGGCAGTGGGCTCGGCAGGCTCCTGGCCCTGCAGTTCGCTCGCCTGGGCTCTGCACTTGTGCTCTGGGATATCAACACAGAAGCCAATGAGGAGACGCGCCAGCTGGCTCAGGAAGCCGGTGCCACACGGGTGCATGCCTACACCTGTGACTGTAGCCGGAAGGAGGAGGTCTACAGAGTGGCTGATCAGGTAAATTTTGGGGGCCCACCGTGTCTTCAGGGCAGCGAGACCCTCTGTGAATACCTTGGTGTGTGTATCACACCGCTGTTGCTGTTATTCACCCTTCTCAGAATCCATTGTTCAGGTGTGGGAATCAGCAGACTTCGAGGAGCAAAGGCCTGCATGGCTGCTAGTTTCAGATGCCACACTCTGGTCCAGCTTTTAGGTAGCAATGGCATGGCTCCTGGCAAGTGCAAGGGCCTGAGTTCAATCCCCAGTTCCACAAAGAGAAAGTAAAAAAAAAAAGAAATGGCATGGCTAAGAAAGCCATTAGTCTTATGGCAGCCAGGAAGCAAACCAAAGGGGCAAAAGAGCTCAAGAAAAGATATGTCCCTCACAGGCACATCCCAAGGGCGGACCTTCGACTCCGCCTGAGACCCCAGTGGCCATTCAGCCATGAGATCATAAATGGGCATTATGTCTGTTCTGATACAGAAAGTCCCGCTTCTGAACAACTGGGCCTTTGAGGTACATTTTTAGATTAAGCCATCACAACACTGTATTTGCCTTTCACAAGTGAGGGCAGGCAGAGAGTGTTCCTAAGAAATGCAACTAATAAATAGCTGGCTACAGCCGGGACTTAAGTTTGTTGAATCCTGAGTGGTGCTCCCTACCACCCACTGTGCTGACTGTGCAGATTGCTTGCCTTAGATGTCAGAGACATGGTAGCATCCATCTTTGAGATTAAAGAAACAGCTGTTAAATACTCTGCCCAGGGTGCAGGGAGATGGTTCAGTAGAATAAGTACTTGCCTGTTGAGCACAAGGGCCTGAGTTTACTCTCCGATTCCTCAAAAAAAAAAAACAAAAAAACAAAAAAAACTCCACTCAGGTCACAGAGCTAGAATGCAGCTGAGCTACATTTTGCATCCACTTTTAGTCTGATTTTAAATGGAGGCTACATCTGCCCAGCACTATGCTTCTCATTTGGATGTGTATTTTTTATAAGTAAACCTAAGAAAGTAAAGTTCCTTTACTCTCTCTAAGACTCTTAAAGGCATTGGCTTCTCCAGAAACTGCACAGATGCAAATGTAAGGAAAGTTCTAGGAAACCAAAACATCACTGTACAAATGACAAGACTGTTCTGAGTTCACAGGGGGCCCACCCACTTCCGCAGAAGGGCTCTGCATCTTCACACAGGCAGGCACACATCACAGGTACCTAACCTGGCCATTTTGTTGGTGGCTCCCCAAATGAGAGCCACCCTGCACCCAGCCTCATAGATTCATCTATTTACACCTGAAACACCAATCACCTGACATGCTTCATGCTGGTCACAAATGATTCCCTTGGCCAGACTTGAGCAATAGATGGTTTATGTCCAAACACTGACAGCCTCCACCTAAGGGCGCGAAGTACTCTGAAGCATTTTATTAAGACTGGCTCCCTCCTTTTTGGATCTGTGCTTTAGCTCTGGCCCAGCTGAAAGTGGTCAAGCATCATATTACTACCTCTTTTTATCACTTCATGGTGTTCGAAAGGATTGGTGATGTGCTCTATTGAGTTCTGAGGAAGTGAGTTACCCCCCATCCTTGTAAGCCAGCCATGTCAACCTGTTAGTCCATAGAATAGGGAAGTACCTGAGACTTTAAGAAGTGTCCCCCAAGAGAATGATCAAGGAGAGAATGTCTAGGGAAGTGTTTTATCTCTGCTGGGTATCTGATAACACTGAGAGCTTATCTCCGTGACCCCCAACATGGTCTTGAGGTGGGGAAGCCAGCACTGCTACCTGGCCCCCAGATCAGAGGTTACTTAGAGTAATATACATAACAGCAAGCTGGAGGGGATGGCTGTCGCCAATCCTGTGGCACGGCTAAGCATCCTGCATGCAGTGACTGGCTCACGAGCTGCACATGTCAACAGCACTTTGACACTCTTCCAATGGCACACTCACTCTTACCAGTCCCCCAACAAAACGATTTTTAAAAAAACTAATTGCTGGAATTTTATACAGAAATTTCTATAAAATTGATTACTGAATTCTAACATCCAAGATCGTGGACTACATGATCCTGGGTAGAAGCAGAACACTCCCCCTGGCCACGACCACTATCAGTTGTGGTTGTAAAACTTGATGTTTGGCAGGCCAGCGAGATAGCTCCCTCCCCCTTCACATCTGTCACCTTGACAGAGTCCCACCAGACTGTGAAGTACACAGCTGCCAAAGGGCCTCGAAACAGGCTTTTGGTTTCATAATATGAACATCCTCGGGGTGAGCCCGGCTAAGAAATGGGCGCAGCTCACCAGTGAGTTTTGTAAGAGTTGTAACACAGACCTAAGCAAGTGTTGCCTCAGTCTTATGCTGAGGAAAATATGGGGACAAAAAAAAAAAACAAAACAAAAAAAAAAAAAAAAAAAAAAACGACACTCCACGACTAGAATCCTGTTTTCCCTTAGCTATCACTCCTGGGCCCATAGTTAACAAGCATGGCATCAGTGAGTTTGTTCTCCTTCCAAGCAGGAGCATGTGCTCTGCTAGGGTCCTCGGCAGGTGTGTGTGAAAGCGCCCAAGCAGGCCATTTCTCTTGGGCATGCGTGCTGGCTTTGCCATCCCTGCTGGCTTTGCCATCCCAGCTGTGAGCGAGGACACCAGCCTCTAGTACTGGCACTACCTTTCAGCCTCAGGCTTTTTCAGGCTTTTGCTTTTGCCTTAGGTATGTCAGAAAAATTTTGTTTGTACCTTTGACTGCTTTCCAAGCTGGATTCTGTAAAATATTTTAGCCACACACCAAATGGAATTTGTACATTACTTCGGGTGCTTTTGTAGGAGAACTCCAGCGTCAAGCACTGAGCTCCCTTAGTGTCTGCTCCATCCTAAATGTTTCCTGAGCTCCAGAGCTAGTCCGGGAGTGTAAACGCCCACGGTACCCTGGTGCAGGACCTGGGCCTTAAGAAGCAGCAGGCATGAGGGCGGCAGCATCTGCTGGCCTCAGGGACACATCTGCCATGTGCTGTGCTTGTACCACATACCTCGCGCCATCCGCAGTGGCAAGCGCACCGCTCGCGCAGATGCGCACACACATGCACACACGCACAGCAGTACCACTGCAAGCCTCCTGCGCAGCAC
>PVKA01033350.1:6457-24509 GCA_004027165.1 Ctenomys sociabilis
TATATATATATATATATATATATATATATATATATATATATATATATATATATATATATATATATATATATATATTTAGATTTTTGGGTTGGCAAGATAGCTCTGTGGGCTAAACACCTGTTTTGACAAAGCTCAGGGACCAGGGTTCAATCCCTAGTCCCACATATTGTGCTGGCTCTGCCCCTGGGGAATGCTGAGAATTCGACCAAGTCTAGGAGTGGTGGAGCATGCCTTATTCCCAGTGCTAGAAAGGCTGAAAACAGGAGGTTCAGTATGAGTCTGAGCCACATAGTGAGACCCTGTACCAAATACATAAAATGAAAAAAAAAAAAAAACCACTGAAAATACCCTTTCTTTCTGAATAGGCAGAATCAGTATGTTCAAAATGGCTATATATTTTAAACTGTTATGCAGATTTAACATAATGAGGTACAGATATACTAAACTTCTAAAATTCTAAAATTCATAATGGAACCAGAAGATTCATAGAGTATCTATCAAAAGCAATTCTGGGAAAGAAAGGTATAACAATCATGGAATTGAAATTGCACTACAAAGATACACCAATAAAAAACAGCATATTAGTACAAATAAACAAGAAAACAAAAGACAAATCACACACACACACACACACAAAGACATATATCAGTGGAATAGTACAGAAGTTGTAAAAATAACGCCAGGCATAGAGATTTGCTTTACCACTGACAAAGCAGTCACATACATCCCTGAAGTCAAGATAAGCCATAAGATAGAGCTGGGGAAACCACCTCTTAGTATGTCAAGAACCTAGACCCATTTCTCTTACCACACAATGAATGCAAAAATTGATCAAAAGTATAAATATTAAAACAGAAACATGTAATCTGTTGAACGACAAAATAGGTACAACTCTTGAAGAAATAGATCTAGGCAAAGAATTTATGAATAGAACTTCAATTGTAGAGAAAATAATACCAAGAATCAACACTAGGATTTCTTTAAATTAAAAAGCATCTGCCCAGCAAAGGAAAACCACAGAGAGACAATTGAAAACCTACAGAATGGGAAAAATATTTTGCTATCTATTCATTAGACAAAGGTTTAGTTTCGAGAAAGGATAAAGAGGTCAAATCAAGTTGTCAGATCCCCTTTCCCAGTGGGAAGACCCAGTTAACAAAATGAGCATCTGAAATGAATAGACACTTTTCAGATGAAGACATACAAGTAGCCAATAAATTCATGAAAACAAATTCAATCTTGGTCATTTGAGAAACGTAAATTACATCAACACTGAGATTATATCCTACTCCGTTAAGAATGGTTATTTCAAGAGATGAAATGGTAACAAATATCATGAGACTGCAGGAAGGACAGACTCCTTCACTGGTGTTGGGAGTGAAAACTGGTGCAAGTGCTAAAGAAATTAGTTTAATAATTCCTCAAACTAAAAATAGTAATTTCTTTTCACGCCGCTGTTCTCCTCCTTGTTATCTTCCTAAAAAAAAGTTAAAGATATCGTTTTACAGTGATACATTCATACCCAAGTTTATAGCAGCACACTTAACAGTAGGTAAATCTTGGAGGCAGCCCATTAACAAACGAATGTTAATAAACAAAATGTGTTATTTGTGCACAGTGGAGTACTACTCTATCATAAAAAAGGATAAATGTGAGGATTTGTAGATAAATAGGTGCAGTTTGAAACCATAATGTTAAGTAATATAAATCAGACGCAAAAGTTTTAAGTATTGTATATTTTCTCTTATATGAGATTCCGATATACAAATAAATTGCAAAATAAAGTAGAACCATTGGAAAACAGCGAGACGATTCTTTGGCATAGGGGAAGGAAACCAAGAGATACAGGCAGAGAAGTTGAAGAACTTACATTTTAAACAGAAGTTCTGTGTACATGTACCAAGTCCCTATGAGAAATGTGACAAAATGAACATGTATATACGTAGTACACATTGACACGCTTCAGGAAAGGAACGATAATGCTAACATCTGGAAGCTGACTGCCACTGCGGTGAGCAGCTTCTTTATTGGTAATATTTTATTACATTGTCAATTTCATTTGAGAGCAGCTGTTTTAACCGCAGAAGTCAATGGTCACTTGCATTCATCTCATGATGTCTACATAAATTTAGTATTACAATATTTGTACAAATGTCTCTTTTCCAGCTGTGCACATTTTCGGTTGACATCTAAATGTGGGACTGAGAAGGGCTTCAAAATGCAGTGGAAGGGAGAGAGGCCAGGGGTTACAACAAAGTGAAGAAATGTTACTCACATGAGCCATCTCCCCAGGATGCATGTAATCTTTATGCTGCAAACCTGTGCCAGTTTTAAAAGTTAAAATAAGATACCTTAAAATAATACTAGGCTGAACACAAGCACTCTGAAACATGAAGAGTTGATGCGATAACCAAGATGCCTGTAAGAGTTGAAGGACTGTACACTTGGGGGATGCGAAGGAACGGGCAGAAGCTGGGTAAATGGGTGCTTTATATTCTGAGCAGCTTAGTTAGAGGAAACAGTGAGAAAATTCAAAATGGCATAAAAGTCAAAGTTTATGAATTATTTATCTATACCAGTTTTATTTAATATTTTTGAAGCAGAACTGACTGCAGGCAACTTTAAACAAAATTGTGGAATGAGGCAAGACTACCCTATGGTAGAACTGGAAGGGGGCTACTACATAAAGTATTTAGCACTATTATGACTTACCTACACAAGCGAATCTGCTAGGGGTGCCATGAAACAGGCCACAGACTGAGGGGCTAAGAGAATAGAAATTTAACTCATTAGGGTTCTGTAGGCTCTCAGCAGCCTTTCGTTTCTCCTGCGGTCCTTTCTCCTACTGTGTTTTCACAGGATCTCCTTGGCACACATGTGTGTCTGTGTCCTAGTCTGCATTTACTATGAAGGTGCAGTCATACTGGGTCAGGCTGCACCCATGTTTCCCCATTTCACCTTAGATACCTCTGTGGAAGTCCTCAACTCCACATGCAGTCCTGGCATGTGATACTAAGGGTGGGAACTTGAATATATGCACTTGTGACTGAATATATAGTATTCAATTGATATTAAGAAAACAAAAACAATTTAATTTATAAATCCTGCTAGGCCAGGCGTGGTGGTGCATGCCTGTAATCCCAGCACTCAGGAGGCTGAGGCAGGAGGATTGTTGTGAGTTCGAGACCAGCCTGAGCTACAAAGTGAGCTTAAGGCCAGCCTGAACTGCATAGTAAGACCCTGTCTCAAAAAGACCAAAAAAATAATAATAATAAAAAAATAAATCCTGCTAATACATTTATTAAATAGACACTATTGAAAAATGTCAAGTTATATTCATAAAAAATTACCAAATACTATAAGGAGAGGAATCAAATAATCTTTTGAATGAAACATCATGACTAATGAATGTTCCACTTTACTTTTCTAGTTGTTTATTTTGGTCACAAAACTCTTCTAAATTTCATGCTTCTTTTTTCACTTGTAGTATAAAAATAGCAGAAAACTTTATCCTGCATTGACAATGATGATCAAGTCAGTAAAAATTCTTCAAATAGTAACTACCTGCTGATGGTAAACTACTACTATACCAGACCAATATCTCCCAAACTTTTCAAGTTTCAGAGATTTTGCACATATCTTTGTTTTCCTTCCCTTGCACATGCCAAGCCCTGTATGTCCATAAATACTTTTTACATAGTGTTGTGAATAACAGACTAATACAATCAATTTAGCTAGTCATTCTATTTTTAGTTTGATAAATACTCAGCATTTATTCCATTTGTAATAGAGGCTTGTCCAAATCCAGTTATATCATTTTATAACTTATTATGCTTTTTTAAGGAGTCTTAAAGAACGATCCAAACAGAACTGTCCTGCAAATTCATACAGGCCATGCCTTCTTCTGGGAAATGATACTGAATACTAAAGCTTTCCTTCACCTTTTTCTTTCACAAACGTTTGGGGAAGAGTCTCCTCTGAGCAACACAATCAGCTGGAGAAAGACAGAGAAAAACTGCAGTGCGTATTGTGGCCAGGGCAGTGAAAGTACAGAACTCATCATGGATTATGAAAGCAACCAAAACAGACAAATTTTTCTTTATGCTATTGCCCTTAACACATATGCACAATATGGACAACCTAACACAAAGACACTCAAGTATAACTTACAGTAGCCTATAATTTTCTGTTTCCTCCCTTTATTAACCCAAACATTATAAAAGACACCATTTATATGTGTTTTCATGCATGTCTTTAGCTAAAAATAATGGAAATATGATAAATGTTAAAGTAAATTCGATCAGTTTTAGCCAACATAGCATTTAAATGTTTTTCACTTACCCTCCACAGGACCAATCTTGCCGTACAGACTTAAATATTGTTTTATCATGTTTATTGAAACATAGGCATTAACCTTCAGAAAATTCATTTAATCCCATCACTAATTTTGTTTTATCATAGACTTCTTAAATTATTAAAAATGAATGAAGCCTACTTGTTATATGCAATAAAGAAAAATGGCTGTCAAAATGAAGCTTGCATTTCTTACGCATAGGTTCTGCATTCCTCCATTGTGTTTTAAAAGGATTTAGTAGTTCTTAATTGTGTATTACCTTTGGTTCAGTAGTGATGTTCCTTTGTTTTTGAATAAGCTTGCTCAAGGCTCTCTAAATCTTTGCATGTAAATTAAAGAAGAATCTACAAAGTGTGGCACAGCGTTTCAGGATAAATCCTGAAGGGACTTGACTGACCTTATCAGATACAAAAGTTACATTTCTTTTTATATAGGTCTTGCTTTACCTTGGTCTTAACCAACCAGCAGAATAGTATAAGAACGAGGTACAAGAAATAAAGCCATATTAATATGCTGAGCTGTAAAAGGCTCAAAGTCATCAACTTCAGACATTACCAGCCTTATGGAAAACCCACTACTATTATGGACTACTGGACTACGTTACAATACTTTGCTGAGTTCACGCACATTTTGTATTTAAATGACAATAAAATATCCTTCTCTGACAAAATTGAACAAAAAAGGGGATACAAATGCACGAGCATTTTGTATCTGTATATTCAAAATAGTTAGGATAGATATACAGCTATATTCTCTTAATTCAATGAATGAAAACATTTGTTCTAATAGTGTTTGTGGACAGGATATCCTGTCTGCATCTTGTACTATGAATAACCACTAAGACAACAGTATGCGATGTATTAATTATTGAAACTGTCCTACTAATCAGTTTTGAAACTCTCATTATCATTTGTTTCTCAAAAATATTATTAGAAAAGTAAAACTAAAAACAGAAAAAAGAGAGAGAATGAGAGGCAGCATGTGCAAAGCGCCTTAGAGACTCTGAGGATCCATCACTGTTACTCCAAACACCCTCATTAATGCTAATTCATTGACATCCTTGATCTAAACTACTTCCCCCTACGAATGAAGCATATGTCTTACTTTTCTAAATCTAATTTAAATATTTCTGATAAGAAAAATAACTATTTCAATGTAGCAATATAAAAAAGTTTATATGAATTTTAGCCACTGTGGAACATTTTTCTCCATGGGCACTGCCTTACCAGTTTCTGTCTTAATATGATTTTAGTAAACATACAGTATTTGGAATAATTTAAGAAGTCTATTTATTATAAGACAAAATTAGTGATGGCATTAAATAAATTTTCCGAAAGTTAGTGCCTATGTTTCAGTAAATAATATGAGTATCTTATATATCTGAATTAATCTGGGTTCTATAGAAGAACAGAAGGAATGGAATATTTGGGTATAGTTATATAAGAGGATTTATTAAGTAGGCTTACGTGATCAAAGTCAGGGAAGTCTATAGCATATGTATGGGGCTAGAAGCAAAACAAAATCACAATTTCTGAAAAACCAAAGTATATAGTAGCTGTTCAGTCGAAGGAGATGTAAACTGCAGTACAAGACATACAAAGGATGCAGGACCAGGCCTAGGGCAAAGGCCTGGAAATTCGCTGTGGGGTCATAGAATCTGTGTTAGAAGGCTGAAGAAACAAGAGATCTCTATCCAGAGATAATAGTGATGAAAAGAGTTCAGAAACGGGCTAGTATTCTTCTTCCCCTTTTATAGCACTCAGGCTACAAAGCCTATTATTGCTCACACTGACATCCAAAGTGGGTCCTCCCTTTGCAGTTTTCTGACCTTCACATTAATCATTCACAGACACCCAAGCATGCTTTCCTAATCTGCTGATATGTGCCAATCCATTCAGGTAGGCTAGTAATAATTAACAGTCACAAGTTCTTCTGCAATTTTGGAAGAAAAATTAAATTTTTACTACAGTGACTCTAGAAGAAATTTATTTTGAATGAGCCTTAATCACTATATGGAAATATCATTATTTAACAATGTGCCATATGCCACCTCCCACCCAGCCCGGGGCACACTGAGCTGGTCACTGAATCCACACACTCGTAATCCCAGTGCTGGGGAGGCTGAAGAGAGGAGGATCAGTACAAGTCTTAGCTGCATAGAGAGATCCTGTACCAAATGCATTAAAAATAAAAATAAATATAAATATAAATAAACCATACATTATTTTAAAAAACTATGTGTTTGTATAAACACACTAGAGCTCTGAAATTATACCCTCAGAAAAAACTGTAATGTATATGCTGACAGTCAATATAAAACAGAAATAAAACACATATTTAAAATACCTACATTGAAAAGAATAAAGAAGTTAAACATGGAAAGCGCACAAGGAATAGATGACAAATCAGGACAAGAAGCTCACATGATATGTACTCAATGAAAAATATTCTACTCTTTTTGTATATTTATTGCGGTACTGAACTCCGGCCCTTGTGCTTGCTAAGCAAGTGCTTGATCTATGATTTTACGAACTAGAAGCCTGACAAAGTCAGATGAGAGTGGAAACAACTCAGTTGTGCATCAGCAGACGAATGGATAAACACACTGTAGCATTTGCAGGCCATGAAATATCAGGCAGGCAGAGAAAGGAATGTAGTTGGCATAAATGCTACATAACATGGGTGAGCCTTGAACAGAGCTATGCCATAGGAAATAAGCTAGATACAAAAGGACATATGTTGCGTGATTCTATTGTGTGACTCATGAAGAACAGGCAAATGCATAGGGACATACGGTAGATTTATGTCAGAAAATGGAGAATAATGCTTAAGTGAGAATAGTTTCTTGTTTATATTGATAGCTATTTTTGTAGATAGAGTTGATGTTTGTACAACATTTAGAATGAAATTAATTCCACTAAAGAGTGCACTTACATACTTAAAGTGGCAAGTATGTATTTAATTGCATTACAAGAAGACAAGCCGCAAATAGGAGGGTCAGAGGTCCAAACACCGGGAGGCAGTGTACACTAACTACATTTGGGATACTGATGATTGTGTACCTGCATATGATATGTACTCAATAAAAAAATTCTAATATTTTTTATTATTTCATTTTATTTATTTATATTTATTTATTTATTTTTGTGGTACTGGGGATTGAACTCAGGCCCTTGAACTTGCTAAGAAGTGCTTGTTCTACTGAGCTATCTCACTGGCCCTATTCCCCTCTTTTAAAAGTGGAGTTCATCAGATTGGGTTCATTTAAATAAAAACATTATTAAAAAGTCATAGAAAGGATCAGAGTCTCAGATTTATGGAACTGAATATTCAATATTCAATTCAATTGAAGAATACCTTCAATGTTGGAATATTGAAGAGTATTCCAATAGACTGTGGACCTATTACAATTATCTTTGATGGATAGAAAAACTGAAGATGAGAAGAAATTGAAGAAAGGTTACACAGAAAAGATATAGAAATGCAAATTTTGCCAACATTGCTTAGTTTTATTAATATCATGACTTCAGAGAGAACTGTTTTACACTTACACACATAAGGCATTGTACTATTTACATGCTACAAGGATTAATACAATCTTGCATTAGCTACTATAAGAAAGGGCAGATTGAAAAATGCAGTCCTTTTGTATGTATACTTAATTTATATTTGAACTTTAAACAGGATCTGTACCTGGTGATATGAACAGGCTCTTTATCCTTCTAGTCTTTACATTTGGTTTTTGGAAAATGAGTCACTAAGTGAAAACACACATTTTAAGAAAAAAAGATACTGCAACAATGATAACATACCTATATCCTATTTTGATAGAAGCTGTTTTTCTCTTCCCAGAACTATAGTATATGAACAAATCTAAACCTTTAACAGGCTAACCAGAGGTGCTAAATAAACCACAAAAGTTATCAGACAAGATAACAAAACCCAATTAGAAGAAAAAAATTAAAAAATCAAGGGCTGCTAATAAAAGATAGAGAAATAAAAAAGAACTCAGAAATATTCTAAACAATATTTTTCCCCGAGGAGTCAGTCCCCAAAACCAAAATACTCTATGTAATTCTAACTTCAAACAAATATGTGAATTACTTATCTATTATTTGTTATATTACACAAGAAATAATTTTGTCCTTAAATGTACTTTTAAGAATTTGTATGTATAAATGTTATCATATTCAAGTGGATAAATTTTTAATGTAAGAATAAATGCAAAGGCCAAATGTGACAGTGCACATCTATAACCCCACCATTCAGTGGGTGGGGGTGGGAGCTGAGGGAGGAGGGTCACTGTGAGTTCTAGGCTATATTGAGCTATATAAAGAGTTCAAGGCCAGTCTGAACTACAGAGTGAGCATTTGTCTCAAAAATATAAAATATAAACCAACATACAAAGAAATGAATAAGAAACAGAAGTAATTCTAATTCCATAATGTAACAGGTTTTTTTTTTTTACATCCAGGCCTCTGGAAGAACATAATCTTAAAATTTGATACATTTATAAAATTACACTGTAAAAGTACATCTCTCTTTAAAAAATATAAAAATCTTAGCTTTTTTGAAAGTGACACTATGAGCGAAAGTCTTCAAAGTATCTTATAAACAAATGACTAAGTCAACAATATTTTTCTTAGACTTTACCAATTATACATTCCATGTTTTCCCATTAATGTAACTATCTCACATACTTACTAGACTAAATTGATGCTGATAAAATGCATGTGGTAAACCACTTTTTAGTAGAAGTTGGGATGGACAATAGCAGCAGTAGGCACAAGATGCTCAGAAGTTTCTCAGCAAGCTCCAGTGATAGTTGAGAAAAGGACCAGCACGGGAAGGCTGGTCCCTTAAACGAATAGCCCATTGGATAAATCCTAATATCCACCAAACTAGCCATCTTGGGAAAACAGTAAACTCTGCTGAATGGAGCAACAATGCATTGCTGCAGTTGGCTCCCTGCCTAGCACCCACGGACCTGTGATCACCAGTCCTAACTCTTTTGGGCACGAGAATGAAAAAGAAAACATATGTTCCATCTCCAGAAACTCATAACTCCCACAAAGCTGACCTCCTTTGCAATGAATTTCAAGCAAAGATATTCTACTCAGTTTTCTCAACAGATAGACAAAAATCCAGCGGCCACAACTGAAGGGAAGAGGGGTGGGTTTAGTCCATAGGTGGCTGACTCCAAAGAATAAGCCACACAGTGGCAGAGAACTACTCACTGCATGGAAACCAGGAAGCTGAAAGAGAAAGAATGAACCAGGGCCAAGAATAAACTCATCCAGAGACCCATCTCCAACCATGTTTCAACTCATAATGGCATACTCAGCTACTGGACTCATACTTGGTTTCCTCCTTAATGCTCCCATTGCCTTTCACACCCATGAGAACTTTGGACAACATTTTAGTTTGAAACCATAACACTGAGTTTTTTTGTTCTTTGCTTTTTTTTTTTTTTTTTTTGTATTAAAGATCAAACTCAAGAATTTGCTCTTGCCAGGCAGGCACTTATGCGGCACAGCTACCTTCCCAGCCCACACTGAACTTCCGACTACATCCAAAATCATCATATGCATCTCAGTATACAAAACCCATTTATTCTATCTCTAACGGTCCCTAAAGTCCTAACAGTTCTAACATTATTGAAAAGTCCAAGTCCAGAGTCTTCCTCTGAGACTTAAATATCAACTTAGCTGTGAGCACCTACAAAAATTGAGGAAAGTTAAATAACTCCAACATACAATGACACATGGTAAACATTTCCATTTTAAAACAGAGAAATAGGAAACCAGAAAATAATAGGAACAAAGCAAGACCAAGATAGGATAAGGTGAGTATTAAATCCATACTTAGGATCTATGGCAGCTTCTTTCATGAACTCCAAAGGGGAAAATGATTGCTACAGCTTTGCTATCCACAACTCACTTTGCCTCTTTTTGAATGGCTCCACTCACTGCCTGCAGATTTTCTCAAAAAGATCTTTGTGTCTCATGGGATCTCCACCTTCCAGAGACCTCCAATGCATATTTTGTTTTACTCTCATAGCTTTATGAATTGCTCTTATAAGGTCACACTGGCTAGTTTCTCAGACCTAAAATATGGGTAGAAGCCTTCATGACATACAATATTGTATTCTCATGTCTGAAAATCCTAAGGACATGGATAGAGCCATGATCCACCACCACTTCAAGAAGCAGCCTGTTTCTGCTCAAATCATAGCAGCAGAGGCCTCTGAATGCCTGGATGGTTGAACTAGGGGCAACATATTTTGTTTCTTTCCATGTTCCTAAATTTTCAGTGTTCTATGGGATTTCTTTTCAAATGAAAGCTTATACCTTTCAGCCTGCAGTAGCTGGGGTTTGACTAATTCCTTCAAGAAATTTTTCTTATCTGCCTTATACAAGTAGTTGGCTTGCTTTTAATGATAACCAATACAACAGCTTCGCAGTTCCTTATTCCATTTTGCAAGTGCTTCCTTTCTTTCACACAATCACATCATTCAGCTTTCTCTTGTCTCCTGATTCTCACTATAAATATGGCTGCTAAAAATATTAGCATTCAATAATATCCTGTGACAGCCTGAATGGTGGACTGCCCTGAAGATGAGTACTTAGTCCCATGATCTTAAACTCAGCCTCTCATAGTCTAAAGACACATACAAAAAGAAGATAAATTTTCTGGCAAGATGCAACAAACATGACCTACAGCTCAACAGCTAATGGACTCTGTTCTGTTCCCAAAGCAATCCTCTTGAGCTTTGCCTTTACTATTCGCATTCTATCATCATCCTGGTCTTCTGAGTTCCTGAAGAATCTGCCATCAAGTTGGTCTTAAAGTTTAGGGCTTTCCTTGCTGGCATCTACAAACCTTTCCAAACTCCCTCCATGAACCCAAACCATATGCTCTGTTACGATCACAGCAGCAGCCCCCTTCCATTTCCAAAGTCTGACAGTCCTTCCTGTTACTGACATGCAATCTAAACAGCTGCAGCTTAATGGAGGGGCAATTTATTTTGGCCTGTTCTTTTAGTCTGCAGTTGCCTGGCTCCAAGGTGAAAACAGAATAATAGAGGATTATACTGGAGAAAATGGTGTCCCACCCACGGCAGCTAGGAAGCAGGCAGAGAAGGAAAGAGCTGAGGACAAGAAGACATTTTTCCAGGCCAAGTCCCTATTGACCCATTTCCAACTAGGCCCAGGCTTGTCATAGTGTGAAGCTCATGAATAGATGAGTCCAGTGGTAGATGTTCCCCTGCTCCAGTGTAAGGGATGAACCACACCATTGAATAAATTGACTTCAGAGATATCTACAGAGTGTGTCATTCAACAACAAAAGAATACATATTTTCCTCAGCACTACACGGCACTTTCTCCAAGATAGACCACATCTTAGCTAATAAATCATGGTTAAATAAATGCAAAAGAGTTGAAAGGGCCTCTTACATTCTATCAGACCATGGTTAAAAATGAGATCAAATACTATGCAAACATATGAGATTATAATACACTCTTGAAAAATCAATGGATCACAAAAGAAATCAGGGTAGAAAACTTAAAAATACCAAGAATTAAATAAAAATCTTGATACTACATATAAAAAGATATACATAATAAAGGCAGTAATAGAGAAATGTGTGCCCATGATTGCCTATATTAGAAAAATAGAGTAATACTAAATAAATAACACAATAATGCACACAAGCTTCTAGGAAGTTAACAGCCATCCAAATACAAAAATTGTGCAGGTAAGAAATTTAAAGACCAGCCCATAAATTAAAAAGTTAAAACAAAAAATGATAAAGGGTCAGTGGATCAAATAAATAGTTATTTGAAAGGATAATAAAATTGCTAAACCCTTAAGCCAAACTTACCATAAAAAGGCCATACCTAAGTTAAGTAGAAATGAAAAGGAAAAATTATATCAGATACCACTGAAATCCAGAGGATTATAAGAAACTATTTTGAAAATGTGTTCAACAAATTTGAGAACCCAAAGGAAAAACATAGTTTCCCAGACATCTATGAACTGTCAAAATTGATTGAAGACTATATTAAAAACCTCAAATACAAAAATAATTGGCAATTAAATTGAGGCAGAAACAAAGCCCTACCCACAAAAGAAAGTCATGGATTCAATGAATTCATAGATGAATTTAGCTGGATTTTCAGAGAACTCATGATAATACTCCTCAAATTCTTTCATGATATCAAAAGAAGGGCATATTATTAAACTAATTCTGTGAAGACAACATTATCCTGATATTAAAACCAGAAAAGAATTTAACAGAAGTGAAAAGAAAGAGAGAAAAACAGGCAGGCAGGCAAGCAGAAAGAAGAAAGAAAGAGAAGGAAGAAAGACAGAGACAGAGAAAATTATAGACCGCTTTCATAAATGACCATAGTGGGAAAACTTTCAAGAAATACTTGCAAGCAAAATGACATAAATTATTAAAAGTATCATATACCATGACCAAGACTGTTGATAGTTTACCACACATAAATCAGTAAATGTAATACACTGTGTATTACATTGAAACTAAGAAAGTTCCAGTGATAAAAATACCATGGTACTGGAATAAATAAGACATGTTAACCAATGGAATGAAATAAAAAAAGACACAAGTTCTTGTCATTAAATCTTTGAAGTGGACTAAAAAACCTTTATCTTGAGTTAAAGGTGGCCTCTTTAATAAAAGTACTGTGTAAATTTATTATTCATGCACAGAATAATGAATCTAGAGCCATTTGACTTATCCTGTACTAATATCAAACCAGAATGGATCAAAGACCTAGATATTAAACACATAAACAGTGAATCTACTGAAAGATAAAATAAGTAAGAGTCAAAGACACAAGAATATGCAAGGACTTTCTGAGGAGAACAAAAATTGTACAGTGAATCATAACAAGAATCACAAATGTATTATGTATTATATCTAATAAAAAAGCTTCTGCAAACCAAGTAAAACAATATAATAAAGAGGTGACAAGCAAAATGAAACAATAAATGCCACCAACTCCTTGGAAAAAAGGCTAATTTCTAGAATATATAAAAACTCAAAAATGTAACATCACAGAAACAAAAAGCCCAAATGTAACATTAGTAATTGAAATGAGTGCACACTCCTCAAGAAAAGAATTATAAATGTCCAATAAGTACAGAAAAAGTGTTCCACATCTTTTACCATTGAATAAATACAGATTAAAATGACACAGTGATTGTACCTTACTCTAGTAAGAATTGCTGTGATTGAGGACTCAAAAGAGAACAAGTAGAAACAAATGCTGAAGAGGTTATGGAGAAAATGGAACCTTTCCGCAACGTTGGTGGGAAGATATACTAGCACAACCTCTGTGGAAGTAATACGAACATTCCTTAAAAATTAAAAATAGAAATTCCCTTGCAACTACCTACACTTCTCCCGGTTAGCTTTTGAAAAGATTATTTCTGGTCACTATATTAAAGTGATCCATGCACACATAACTTTGTAGCAGCCTAATTTATAATTCCTGAATTATTGAAACTGCCTATATGTCCAGACGAGTAGCTAAAGCAAATATGGTATATAAGATTCTAAAGTACTTCTCAGTAATAAGGAAAGGCAAATTGGAATAACTTAGGAAAATGAATGTAACTTTAGAGAATAATGCACAGCGATATAAATCAGACAGAGGAGGTAAAATATCGCATGATTTCTCTTCTATGGAAAACCGAAACTATACATATTTTCAAAAGAAAAAAGAAAAAGTAACAAACAAGAAGATGTTTGGGAGATGGGAAGAGGACCCGAGGAAGAGTGAGGGACAGCGAGAATCAGCCACTCCAGTGTCATTCAACCAATTTAGGTGCCTGAACTCGACAACACAATCCAACACAGTCCAGCTTTCCACAACAATAGTGAGTTATCTGAAGAAGTTGTCGACCATAGCCATTTACAGCTCAGCTTATTATTATGGCCCTGCATTGCATACCTCATTTTTATACTTATCTGCTGGATGGTTACAACCTAGATAGAGCAAGACCTATATACTAAACATGTAGTTTTTGTGTTCAGATGAGGTCAGTGAAGTCCCTTCAGGGTTTGTCTTGTAATCCTGTACCTTATTCTGTAGCTCTTTTGTCTGTGTCATCCATGTTACTCTTTAATCTTTATCACAGACACATAGAAATTCCAAAATTCCAAAATCCAAAACAGTCAAACAATGTCACGTTCTATTATTCTCAATCCAATTATATGACAAACAATATAAATATACTTATGCCACTCTTGTCCATACTCAGCCTAAAGTTGGGGTTCTCCAATCTGTCAAAAGGATCTGATTTTATGAAAGTTCCTCAGAAAATTACAACTAGATCTGCACTACAATTCAGCAATCCCACCACAGGGGATTTTACAGGGGTAAAATTAGAGTATCAAAGAGAAGTGTGTACTCCTATTTTTGTTGAAACACTGATCAGGACAATAGTTAAAATATAAATAAACTTAAATATGTATAAATAAATTGATTACTAGAGACAATATGGTGTACTTAGTTACTGAATAGTATTCAACCTGAAAAGGGGAAAAATACAATAACTGTGATAATATGGATCAGTCTGGAAAACATTAAAAGAATTGTGGCTGGAAAAGAAAAATAGATTTGTGTGATCTCATGGATATGTGGATGCTAAAAAGGTTAAAGTAGAAGAGAGTAGGGGAACATAGGGGTAGGGCTGAGGAGAAGATGGATGACAAGTAGAATGTTGCAGATAAATAGGTGAAAAAGCTCCCGTGTTCTGTTGCACAGAAGGAAATCTATAGTATATTTCTTAATTCCTAGAAGAGAAGCCTTCCAATAGTATCTATACATAGAATGGTAAATGTGTAAGCTGATGAATGTAGTCATTGTCCTGATATGTTTGCTACATACTTCATACATATATTGAAACATCACTTTGTGCCTCATAAATATGTACAATTATTACGTGTCAATCAAAAATAAAAATGAAACAGTAAAAAAAAAACCTGGCATCCAGAGATGGTGTCATATGGTTCATGATGGGGGAAAAATCAATGTATTATCCAAGCTTCTCCCCATTTATTCATCCCATGCTGCCCTCCTTTCCATACTAGGTGCACTTCTAAACACTGAGATAAAATAGGAAAATAACATTTAAAAAATACCTAAACAAACCCATTGTCTTCACAGAGCACACACTTTACTTGGAGGAAACAAATTGTACATATATGATCTTATGTATGCATTTACAGGAAAGACAGTTTCAGTATGAACTGGACTTTTAACAAGCATAGACCAGGAAAACCAATGAGAGAAGGCTACCTTTGACTGGAAGGTGGCAGAAAGTAAACCAGCAGGTTGAAAAGTTCAGTCACATGTTTGGTTTAAGCCATAGCTAAGTCTATGTGGGCTGAAGACCAACAAAGAGCACCACTCTGCAGCTTGTCAGACATACAGAATTTCAAGACCCTGCTGGACATCCTGAGGCAAAATCTGCACTTTGACACTATTTCCAGGTAATCCACATGTGCAGTAGTATTTGAAAAG
The DNA here is from genome assembly GCA_004027165.1 of Ctenomys sociabilis. Lineage (NCBI taxonomy): Eukaryota > Metazoa > Chordata > Mammalia > Rodentia > Ctenomyidae > Ctenomys > Ctenomys sociabilis. The sequence goes on from PVKA01033350.1 coordinate 22,373, forward strand.
GTTTAGAAGAGTAGTGAGTTGATAGCCAAATAGAACTGAGTCCAAATCAGTGTCTTTCTATGTTCCACTTTTTTATCCATTACATATGTCCATATTTTCATATTGCTTGGTATTTCAAAAGGCTAATAGAAAATGACTTTAAGGATCTTTTAAAGTTCCACAAATAAGTAATATTTTTGATATGGTATGAAAAAAATTTATTTTTTTTAAATGTCAGAGCTTGCTAGTAATATTGGGCCTAGTAAATATATTGCATTATATTCTAGAAGTAAGAAAGCATGTGATGACAATATTGAGCTACTCTGGCAGAGGAGTGACAGCTCTTTACCTTCTTCCCCTTCGTGTCAGGCACAGGGCCAGGTAAGGAAGCAGCAGTGACAAAGAAGAGGTCAGAATTGAATCTGTACCCTCAGTGGAGCCAGAAGCTGAGTCAGGCAGTCTGCCAGCTCCATTCTCCAACTGGGGGCCCCACATGATCCCTGCCTAAGCCTAGGTGAGCCCTCTTCAAGCCCAAGATGCATGTCATATTACTCTGCTGAAATGCTCTTCATCCACACTGAGGATCAAAGCCCCAGGATAGTGTCCCACTTACACAGCCACCACCTGGCCTCTTAGAGCTGAATCTGTCCACAAGGCACTAAGAACCTGAAATAATTTGACTTACCTTCTGGCAAAATCTGTCACTGAAAATATCCTGTTTCTGGTATGTATTACTATTTCTGTCATAACTAAAGTTATGAAATTGCCTAAGACTCCTCATCAAGAAATAAAATAGCAATTAATAGAGCTAAAAAAAAAAAAAGTAAAAAGAATCAAATTTGTGCACTAGGTTATCAGTAAGTGTCAGTATGTCATCCTTCTTTTTTTCATTTTGTTTTTGCAGTAATTTTCTAGAATGCTTTACTCTTTTGGGTTTTCTTTAAAGATACCAATAGCATCTTACTAGCTCTTTCTTTTTAGTACAGTGCGGTCCATTTTCAACCCTTAAATACTCAGCTAAAAGCTGTCATAGTAGCAGGCTCAGGCTTCACTAAAATGAGATCTAGGTCATTTCCATGGATTCTATGTGTTTGCTTATATGGAAAATTGATGCATGCAAGCCTTTTCTTATATCTACAACAGGATGGAGGCTGAATTAGTTTATATTTTATTTGTTTCCCGGAGATACATAGATACGTTGTGTGTGATCAAAAAAGCATAGTTAATATTTAAATAAAATATTTCTAAAAATTATTATATTGAAAACCACATTGCTAGCAAATCCACTCACAATAGAACTGTTCTCAGTTGGTGACTTGAGCCTTTTACAGCTCAGATTATTAATATGGCATTACTTTTTATACCTCACAGTTATACTTTTCTGTTAGATGGTTAAGACCAAATTAAAACAAGACCTATTGTCTTAGTTACTCCTCTCGTTGCTGGGACAAATAGCTGACACCCAAAATGAAGGAAGGAAAGGTTTATCTAGCTCACAGTTACTGGAGGTTGCAGTCCATATTCAGCTGGCTCCAGGGCAGAGCCACAAAAGGCAGAGAACAACCTTTCATGGTGGCGGCAGAGAGCAAGAGCACAAAAGGAGGGTAGCAACAGCTCAAGCTGCTAACTTCTCTTCCCACCTGGCATTGTAATGCAAATTACCTGCCCCAGGACAGCTGTAGCACTACAAACACAATAATCAATCACAAACTCCAGACACCACCCCATGACTGCAGGGGGCTTTGGGAGAAAACCTAGGCACAAACCATAACACCTATATCACTAAAAATTTTATTTTTGTATCTGACAAGGTCAACCAAATCCCCTCAAGATTTACCCTGAAACCATGTTGAGCTTGTAGATCTTTCATCAGTGTCAGCCAGCTGAATGAGTCACTGCTATTGCTTGGCCAGGGTGCTCTCTGTGAAAGCCAACAACTTCAGAAAATTGCCAGTTTTGCTGATAACCCACAACTACTATATATTATTATTTTTTTTCCTCCATGCTTTTATTTTAAAAACTTCCCAGCCCAATTCCTCTTCTGCTAAGCAGTTTTGTTCTTTGCATAATATTTTTATTTTTTTTTATTTTTTTCCATTTATTTTTATTTTATTAAAATACAAATGTCAATCAGACAGTTTCAAGACACCTTAACCAT
>PVKA01033351.1:0-24471 GCA_004027165.1 Ctenomys sociabilis
ATTTTCATTACTTCTTATTTCTAAAAATTTGACATGTATATATATATATATATATATGAATTTATGTTTTTATATATGTACTTATCATTTAGTATAGTTGAACATTTTAAAATTTATATTAGTTATACACAAAAACATACATTATTCCTGTCTCAAATCTATTTTTATACTATCTCATCTTGTTGATTTGATGTGAAATTTTTCCTATTCAGAATGTGAGTTCTTTGTCCTATGCTTGTGTCACATTTGTTATTTTGTATTCTAATGAAAATATGCTTTCTGAAATAGCCCTCCATTTTGTTTCACTTATCAGTAAGCCGAGTTCTCTGTTGTTCTGCAAACACTTAGTAGTGAGTTTAGAGTGGTAAAAACTGATTATGTTTTTTTTTTTTTTTTTTTTTATAGAGGCAAAACTATTTGCAAGTAAGTATTTCATGGGAGAGACAATAAAGCAAACAAGAATGAACAGAAAAATGAAAGGATCATACCTCTGCTGTGCCCAACCCCTGTAGATAAACATTAGGCTTTTCAGTCTAAAGTTTGCTAATAGAGTGTGTATCTATAGATACACGGACCATTTCTGGATGAGTGTGAACAGCAACAGCATGTTGAAGCAGACAGATGAACCTGAAATGGTCCGTGTGCACAGCCTCCACTGTCACCCAGGACCCTTAAAATTCTTAAATACAATCACAAGAACGAATATCCAAGAGAAAAGTTGACGTTGGTTCAGGTAATAATGCTAAACACCAGTAACTCAATAAATATGATAATTTCTAAGGGATACTGACTAGAAATTTTGGCTCTAAGGACATATTTCAGTTCTACTTATACAAAATGCTGGTAACTTCAGTCTTACTTCTAAATCAGAGCAGCCAAGGAGGTAGACGAAACTACTGCATTCCCTATTTAACCATGTGTACAACCAGATGACACTGTACAACTCCAGAGATAATAGCTCCTTCATCAGTACAACCCAAGATAAACACAACTTCTCACACCTTTCAAACCATCCCTGAGCAGAGAGCAAATTTAAGCAGCTGAGCTCTTTACATATCCATAAGGAATCTATATCTGAGATGAATATTGTAAACTTTTAGTAATACAAACCACAATACTGACATGTACTTTGTCTTATTTTCCTACTACTCAGCAGCTTTAGGCTCATGAAGACAGTTATGAAAAGAAAGAGGAAGAGGAAGAAAAACAGGAAAAGAATGAGGGAGGAGAAGGGGAGGATGAGAGGAAGAGGAAGAGAAAGAGGAAGTGGAGGAAGAAGGAGAGGAAAAAGATTTCATAAGTTTCTTTCCATGTTCAATTAAGGGAGATTTTGGATTTGGTTTTTGTTACAAATGCTCTCATTTCTAGGTGGTATCTCAGCATATGAGCCAATTATGTGTTGATTGCTCTTTTTGGTCTGAATTCACCCTCGTTATCTGTGGTCAGTGACTTGAACTGGGCCGCACAGGGCTTTCCTGCAGCCCATGGTCATAGAGTGACACTCCAAGCTGGAGGCTCTGCTGCTGATCCTGGGGCTGTTCCATGGTCTTTCAGTGTGGCAGAAGCACTTCCTCTGCACTGGCAGCCTCCCATCCAGCACGTGACATTCTTACAAGGCTAAGCCATAGAGAGAGCCCCTGGCCCACCAGAGAGCCCCTGGCCCACCAGCACATTTGCTGACATCTCAGAAAATAGTTTCACACAACTTACTAGAATTTCTGTGGATGTACTACTCACAAAATTTACTGGAAATTTTTCTAGTGATTTTCACATGTTATTTATAAGAACCGATAGTCCCCAGAAAAGGAACCACCAGCCCTGGCCTGCAGACCCTAAGGACTGTTCCACTTCCCACTAGGCCATGGGTGCAGCTATACAAAGACATGTGATTGACATACAACAGGTTGTTCCAAGTGTTTTCTTCCCTGGAAGCTCTCCAAAAAGCTGTACTTGACTTTATATCTACCATTCCAGTAGTCTTAGAGTTTTCTGTATGTATTTTAGTGTGCCCTTTGAACAATTAATAATATTTTTTAAAAATGTATTCAGTACAAGGTCTAAGGGGTCTCACTGCACAGATCCCTCTTATAGTGATCCTTCCTGTTTTCAGCCGCCTCCCAAGCACTGGGATTATGGAAGTATGCCACCACACCCAGTCTTAATTGCAGTCTCAATGTACCCCGGGGATAAGGCCAGGGCATGCCAGGGATTGAACCCTCATGTCTACTTAAGCAAGTGTTTAATCCACTTAATAATTTTGAATGTGAAATTTCTTCCCTTGAAATACCCCTAATTAACACCAAGCATGGTGGGCATGCCTGTGATCACAGCCCTCAGGAGGCTGAGGGGAGAGGATTATGGCAAGTTAAGAGCAGCCTGAACTACAAAGAGAGCTCAAGATCAGCCTGAACTGCACAGGGGCCCTATTTGTAAAAGATAAAAGAATAATAATAAAATACAAGAAATAAAGAAATACCCTTAACTAATGTATCACAATGGGATTTTCAGTTTTACTTGGAGACCTCTGGACTCTGGTGTCTCCCCTTCAGTGTGGTTAGGCTTGGTAACTACTGAAACTTAAGACATTGAAGAACAAACTAAGAGAAACTAGGTGAGAGGATTGGGGACATATCTATTAGTGTAATTTTTTATAGATCAAAAATAGCTTAAACCAAGGTCAATCCCCTTAACAGCTTAAAGATGTAAAAATATTTCAAAAATCATCAGCCTCCCAAGATAGGAAACAAAATAAATATTTTTATTTCGGATTTGTAGGCCAAAAGAATAAATGTTAAATTTTTTGAATTAACTATTAGCTGTTAAGAGAGTCTGGGTCCTGTATCACTATAAAAGAGATAGAATTTCACATACCCTCTCGTTGTCAAATAATACTAGGAGAATTCCTATATTTTCAAAATGTTCATGTGGTAAGAATGTAAGAAAGTTAACAATGAAATGTACGCACTTAAGAATTTTTAGGTGCACAGTAAGGTGTCTTAAATTCTAGGAACAATGTTGTCATACAATTGGTTTCTTAAAGCCATTTGTTATGCGTGATTAAATTGTAGACTTTTACAAGTACACCTCCCCATTTTCTTTCCCTGGCTCGTTGACAACTACCATTGAGTGTGCTAATATGAAACTGACTGTTGTGAGTTTGTCAAATTGGATGTATTCTTCTGTAATGAGTTTTTGTAATTTATTTCATTTTTTTTGGTCAGGAATTCATCTATCTTTATATCTTTAGGGTGAGTTACTAGAGCTTTACTTTATTCCTCTGGTTAGACTGTGTTTCTTTATTTCCCTTAGTGCCTGTGTTGCTGTTCTGGGGTTGGAAGAAACTCTCTCCAGTTTTTTGGCTAGGATTCTACAAGGGAAAGTTTACCTTCCCAACTGGCTGGGCTAGACATTCTGGAAATCTTTTCAAAGGATGAATATTCTGTCAATGTTTATATTTTTAAATGAGGTGATTGGTTGATTTGTTTTTGCTTTCCATTTTTGTTGGTTCATTTGATTTTTTGACACAAACCTAGTATTACTTGCTGCTTTAAGGTTCTGCCTGCTGTCCTGTGGACTGGAACTTTGGAGATGGCTTCAGTATCACTCCATCTGAATCTAAACTTCCTTGCCTAGCAGATTTCCTCCTGGCTCCCTTTGTTCTCAGCTGCCCCCACAGAGTCAAGAGGGTTTTGTTCACTGGGTGAGTTGAGACAGAAGCTAGCCCACCAGGTGGCATGCTGAAACCTGGCCTTAGGAGAGAGCTGCCCCTCTCCTTCTTGCTCAGCAAGGAGCATGAGCTTCTGCACTCTCTTGATCTTACAGAACCACCTTGGCTGTTTCAAAAAATTATTCTTTTTCTTTTTTTTGTTAACTGCCCCAGGTGTTTGATCTAGGTTCATTTTTGTCAGAAGTCCAAGTCGTACAAACCGGCCTCTGTGGCAGTGTACTGAGCGATCTGGAGATCAGGTGTAGGTTCTGCACTGGCAGGAACTCCACACTTCTGTCTACTCACCTGAACCTACGAGGGATGCAATTGAAGTGGGGCTGTTATCCTGACCCATTCATTTCAAGGCAGGTGTTTTGCTTTAGTCCTCTTTGAAGTACTAAAATTTCTTAAGAGTGTAGGCTTCTCATGAATATATTTTGGTCCAATTCAATCTCTGCCAATATTGAATCCACTATCTTTCTGAAATCAGCTGTCTTCTTTTAATATATGATTGTGAAAAAAAATATGATTTTGCTATTAATTCAACTTCTTGGCTGAAATGTTTTTCCAAGTTAAAGAAAAAAAAAAAAGATTTGCAGGGTTGGAAAACAATTTTGTCAGTGAATATTTTGTCAGTGATATTGAATATTTTTAACACAGATATTGCTTTTTAATGAAATGTTTAACCATCATTCAGACTTACAACTGAGTTGTGTTATTTGGACTTAGGATCTGCCGCTTAGAGTTATGGGCCTTCATTTTGCATAGTTCTGTACATATTGCTTGTAAAGTCTCGACTTCTCTGCTTGCTCTGTCTATCTTATTTATGCAGTTCTGCGATTGGGGTGATTGTACTGCAGTTTTGTTCTGCTATACATCACAGTACTAAACAAAAGAGGTAGACAAGTAAAACCAGAATCATCACCTGGGAGCGAGCGTTCTTTGATCATTTATTATGTTCTGACTACATGTATATATCCTTTACACAATTTCTTAGTAAATGACTAGTTCATCTAATGACCTAGTCTTAGGAACAGAACTTGGCTGTTAAGTGGAGAATATCTGTACACAGGCGGCAACTACCGTCAAAAGTCAAATGTATGGCAAGGTCTCATTGCACCTACATTCTAGTTTCCATGTAATAAAACAAAAATGTAGCAAATCAGCCAGGGATTTAGGATAGCATAAAGAGGTATCATTTGCATCTATGAATGAGAATACACGTGGGTATTAATTGAGACATGGAGATTTCATCTGATATTTAGTGTCATTCTGAAGCCACTCAAGGTGTAAGCAGTGTCTGGGTTTTCATTTTTACCAGCAAAAGTTTGTAGTTCTAAGACGAATGAATCTATTAAGTCTGAATTAAAATATAATATGTCAATTTCAGTTGTACTAATTGGGAAATAATTTATGTTTAGAAGTTAAAATTTGCGAAGCAGGAAACATTCATTATTCATTTCACTGATATTTCCGAATACTTTATGTCTACATGTATAAAAATGTAGAATTACTCACAATGTGCTTGTAGTTTACATTACAACAGGGGATATAATACATTAATAAGAAAACATAATATAAATGAAACAAAAATTTTTTGAGGTAGAACTCATTAAATCTTCATTCATAAGAAATAAAAATTTTATTGGTTGGTGTATATTTCTTGTTCTATTTTATGTATTTGGTACAGGGTGTCACTGTGTAGATCTGACTCATAATGACCCTCCTATCTTCATCCTCCCAAGGGCTGGGATTGTAGGCGTGCATCACCAGCCCAATCTCATTGACCAGCTCAGTGAACCTAGGGGCAGGACAGATAGAGCCCATGGTGCTAGGGATTGAACCACATCCCTGTGCTTCCCTCAGTAGGCACTTAGTATGCTGAGGTATGTCATGGGTCTGATATTTCTATTAAAAGAAAATCAAGAAAAATAATTTTATAACATTTATTTAAAAATATAAAAATATCGCCAGCCCCATCCCCAGGGCATCCTGAGATGGCAATTGAGACTAGGCATGGTGGCAAGTGTCTGCAATCCCAGTACTTAGGAGGCTGAAAACAGAAGAATCACTATAAATCCAATCTAGTAGTGAGACCCTGAACACCTTGTAGACCCTTCCCTAAATACAGACAAAAAAAATAAAAGTAAAAGTAACAACAAATAGTGATAGGACAAACATCACATATACATAGTCCCTGCCCAAAGGGGTGAAACATAAATGAAAAGAAATAAAAGGGCCAGCCAGATAGCTCAGTGGATTAAAGTGCCTGCTTAGGCAGATGCAGGGACCAGGGTTCAATCCCCGTCATACAGTGCTGGCTCCATCTCAGGGGTGCACAGAGACAACAATTGAGACTGGGCATAGTGGTACATGCTTATAATCTCAGGGCTTGGGAAGCTGAAAACAGGAGAGTCACTGAGTCTGATCTTATAGTGAGACCCTGTAGACCCGTGCTAAATACAAACAAAAAACAGTTCCTGAGTAAGCCCAGCACCTTAAAAATTGACAATAAAATCACTTGAGGCTGTGCCCACAAAGCCCACAAGGCAGAGGTCCCTCCACTGCTGTTTACGAGCAAGCAGATGGGTCCCAAAATTCTGGATGGCTTCACTTCACAGCTTTGGCTGTTTCTAATGCCCTGCACTGTTGATCCCAGCCTATGGTTCCATTCTGATGAGTTGAACATGGATGCCTGCAGCATTTGTCAGCTACAATTTCATGTCTGGCTTTACCAATCTGGACCTGGGAGTAAGGTTGGCCTTGCACACCCTATGATCAACATCCTTTAAAAACCAAGTAAGAGCATTCCTGTCCTCACATCCCATGCACTCTGAAAATCTCCAAATGTGGAATTCTGTGGGTGTAACCGGTGCCTCCTGAATGTGCTATTTAAAGCAGAGATCACCAAAATCTCTACCACATATGACTCCACTGGAGCCACACTTGTGGTAGACAAGGAATGTGACTTTCAAATGCAGGAAAAAAAAAAAAAAAGATTAGTGGTAGCTGCATGCTTCAAGTGCAGAGATCCAGCAGGCATCTTGGAGATTTATTTGAAACTGCTCATTTCAAAACCACTTGCACACTGTGGTGCAAGGCGAGCTCTGTCGACAATATGCCTCAGGGTGAATCTTTCACTGTCTTGAGGAACAGTAGCTGGCTTTCCTAAAGAGCCTAGCCACGCTAACCTTACTACATCGTGGCTTGGCCACTCCCTTCTGAAGGTCCCTACTGAATGCTTCCATTCTTTTCAATACAGTCAGCGTAACTATGTTTCAAGTCTTTATGTTCTGCTTCCTTTTCCTTTAAAATTTCCATCTAACGTTTCTCATTGCACGTATTTTAGCATAAGAACTCAAGAAAAGGCATACTGTATCTTTAACCCATTGCTTATACATTTCCTTGGCCAACTATCCAATGACATTGCTGGTGTATTTTACCTGACCCAAAATAACAGGACACAAACCCTATTTAGCTGCACTATTTGCCACTTCTTAACAAGGGTGACTTCCCCAGTTTCTGGATGTGTATATTTTTCATTTCTGCAATACATCAGTATTACCTTAGTCATACACTTCCTACAACCATTCTGTTCAAAACATATTTTTTAATTCTCCAAGAAGATAGAATCATTCTCCACAGTGTTCTTCTGAAACCTTCCAAGTCGACTTCATTAGTCCATTCATGGCTTTGAAAGCTTTTCTTGAAACACAACTGAAAACTCTGTCAGTCATTTTCAATTATCCAGCTCCAAAAGCACTGCCACATTTCTAAATAATTGTTATTCCAGTGTCATAATTTTCATGTCAACTTGTGTTTTAGTTTTTTCAGATTACTAAAGCAAGAACACTATGAACTGGGGGCTTTATACACAGTGGGAGTTTGTTTTCACAAATCTGGAGCCTGTGAAGTCCAAGATGAATATACTAGCAAATTTTTCCACTACTACATTTGATTTTAAGTATAGGAGTATTTGCTGAAGCTTTGTGGTATTGTATGTAGTGGATCATGTCAACCACACATAATGATACTTGAGCTTTCTTTTTTCCTATAAATTTCCCTTTTATTTATTTCTTTTTCTTTTCTGTTTTTAACTGGCATTTCTAGCTAATGTTTTGAAGGTTATGTTGAGCTAGAGTGGTGATATTGGACATCTTTGCATATTCTTAATTTTGTACAGAGAACTCTTTGAGCTTTTTGCACTTAAGATTATGTTGGTTTCTCATGAGCGGCTGCTTCAGATTGTGAAAAGATCCTTCTTTATCTTGAAATGATGTTAGGCTTTGTTGAATACTGAGTCTATACTGATAGTCATGTGACTCTTTTCTTGTTTCTGTTTTTATTTAATTTCTAAAATTAATTTTCTTGGTATAATTTAGATACGTTTAACAATCACATTCATCATAGGGAATTTGGGCCTCTACATATCTTGATTCTTTTTTTCCCCATTCAGTTCCCTTCCTTATTCACAAAAGATTTGCTTCCACTCTTTTCTTCTCATTGATTTTTTTCTTTTTCCTTTCTCCTCCCCCTTCTTGGTTCCTTTGATCACTTGCAAAATTTTCTTTTTCTCAGTATCACTTGTGTATTTTGGTCCTGGTTGAGCTTTCAGTTTCTCCTATCAAAGAAAACATGCAATAGTTAAAAACACATGTCCCCTTAATTTCACCTAAGCATATGGTATCAAGATGCAATCATTTACCTAGAGTGTCTCAAGTTTGTCTTCTTCTATGGAAGACTAGTATTCCATTGTACAAATAAACACACACAACTTTTGTATTCATTGGTTCATGACCATTGGATCATTTCCAAGATTTGGCTACTAGACAATGTACTGCTATAAACTCTAGTGTTCATACATTACTGTGGAATGATTCTTTTTTTGTTTGTTTATTTGAAAGACAACAACAAGAAGAATACCTGTGTTCAAAAGGAATCTCTACTTTCAGGTTTTTGAGAGATCTCAATATTAATTCCCATAGTGGTGACAATAATCTTCCACAAAAAGTGAAGATGGGTTTATTTATCGCACACCCCTGCCTCATTTGTTATTAGTTGTCCCCTTGATAATAACCACTGTTTCTGGGATGAGATGGAATCTCAATATTATTTTCATTTCCATCTCTTGGATGACCTGTGGTGTTGAATATTTTTTCATATATTTATTTACTGTTTACCTTTCTTCATCTGAAAAATGATAATTCTTTCCAGATGCCCATTTCTTAATTCAGGTATTTATATTTAGAAGCTCTGATTATTTCAAGTTATTTATACATTCTAGATAGTTGTCTTTTGTTTGAGGAACAGCTGACAATTTTTTAACTACATATTGGGTTATCTCTTTATCATGTTGATGTTTTTGCTTTCTGAGTAAAACTGTAAATATGAGATCTAGTTGTTGATATTGTGTGATCTTTTCTGTATGGTAAGTTTTTTGTTCACAAAGTCCTTATCTACATCTATGGCTCTAACAGTTGTACCTTTTTTCTTTTCCAGAATGTTTAGTGTTCCTATTTAAATATTTAGGTCTTTGATCAATTTTGATTTTACCTTAGTTCATGGTGGAAGATGTAGTTCTAGGTTTAATGTCTGGTATTTATAATGCCTGCATTCCCAGCACCATTAATTCCAGAGTCTATATTTGTTGCAGTGAAGGTGTTTGCCTCCTTTTTCAAAGATAAGGTAGCTGAGCTTGTCTGCAGGAGATTCTGCATATTCTAATTTATTCTATGATCATAGCATCTTCTTTAAAACACCATGCTGTTTATTACAGTACCTTTGTGGTATAATTTCAGGTCAAAGATGGTAATGCTCCCTACTTTGCCTTTTCTGACCATAATTGTTTTTTGTGTTCTAGATTTTTTCTGGTATCAAATGAATTTTAGCATTGTTTCTCTAATTCTTTTTTTTTTTTGTCTTTTTGAGACAGGGTCTCACTATGCAGTTCAGGCTGGCCTTAAACTCACTTTGTAGCTCAGGCTGGTCTCGAACTCACAACAATCCTCCTGTCTCAGCCTCTCGAGTGCTGGGATTACAGGCCTGCGCCACCACGCCCGGCTTGTTTCTCTAATTCTGTGAGGTATGCTATTCGTATTCTGATTGGGGTTACATTGTATAAGATAAACAATTTTGAAAATACGATCATTTTCTCTATATTGATTCTTCCTATACAAAAAAGTGATATATTTCTATTTTATGATATCCTATTCAGTTTCCTTTTTCACTGTGCATAGTTTTCAATGTTGTTTTTTAAGTACCTTTTGTAGATTGATTCCTAAGTATTTCATTATTTTTATGTTGCTTTGAAATGTACAGTTTCTCTCTCAATGAAATTGTTATTGCTATACAGTAATACTATTGCTTTTGAGTGTTGACTTTGTATCATGATGTGCTTCTCAACTTGATTATTAAATCTAGGAGGCTTTGGTGGAGTTTTTTGGGTTTTCTATATAGAGAACCATATCACCTCAAAATAACGGAAAGATAACCTGTTCTCTTCCTATTTTCTTCTTTTATTTCCTTGTTTTGCCCGATTGCTCTAACATTTCCAGCACTATATTAAGTAAAACTAGAAATAGAAGACATCCTTATATCATTTCTGATTTTAGAGTGAAGGCTTTCAGTTTTTGACCACACAGTTTGATATGGGTTGTTTTTTGGGGGGTGGGGGGGCAGTGGAAGCTAATGCTTTGACTTAGATGGCATTTATTTACAGAGATGGAGACCATGTACTCCAATTTTTGGCAAAATTTTATTATGACATGATGCTGGTCTTTGTCTTACCATTTTTATATCTATTGACATAATCATAAGGTTTTTGACTTTAGCTCTGTTTATATGATGCATTTCCTGTACTGTTAGCCACCCCTGCATACTGAAATGAATCATACTGGGTTGCGGTGTATAATCAACTTTAGTATTTGTTGCACTCTTCTTGCTAGTGCCATACTGAGGTCGACTGTACCTATGTTCATTAGAGAGACTGGCCAGTGGTTACTGTTTTTGATTGGATATTTCTCTCGCTTTGTTCTAAAACGAATGCTTGCTTCCAGGAATGATTTTGACTGATTTTCCTGTCAATTTTATTAAATAATTTAAGGACTAGTGACATTAGATCTTCCCTCTCTTTTCCAATTCTAGAGTGAACACATCAAGACCTGGGTTTTTCTTGTTAGATTTTATATTACTTTTGATATCATTGTTTGAAGTTGGGTTATTCATGATTTGTTTATCTTCTTGATTCAGCCTTGATAATGATATGCATCTAGGTATCTGTACATTTCTTGTGTATCTCATCTTGTTAGGACAGTAGTGGCTCACATGGAAGTATTGATGTTCCTCTGATTTTCTCCAGGAGATCTCGTGACTTTACATTTTTCCTTTCTATTTAAATAGATTTGTGCCTTCACATTTTTAAATTGGATTATCTCAAAGTTTATCTATTTTATTTAATCTCGAAGAGTACCAACTCTGAAAAATACATGTTTATTGTATTTTTTTCTCAATGTCAATTGCACTAATTTTGCTTTGATTTTTATTTTTTTCTCCCTTCCACATGTTTTTTTTTTTTTTTTTTTTCATTTAACTTGCTCTTCTATGCCTTGTGGCTTAAGGTCCAATATTTGTGTTTGTATTTGAGCTGGCTTTATTTTTCTGATAAAAAAAAATCAGTACTATAAATTTCCCCATGCACTGCTTTTATTGCATTGTACAATTTATAAAAGATTGTATTGCAATACGATGTAATCATAAAAATTGACTAATTTCATACTTTCATCTGTGTCTCATTATTGCTCAAAGGGATATAAATTTATTTCCATTTTTATGCAAAAACATGAAAAAATTAAAAGTTTTCATGATTTTGTATTTTTTCTCACTATAGACTTTCAATTTTATTGCATTATGGTCTGATAATATGCATAGGATAATTTCAATTCCTTTTCACCTACTTAAGCATGTTATATGAGCTAGTATGTTCTCTATTTTGGAGAAACTCCCATGTGAAACTAAGAACTTGTATTCAATGTGGTGGGTAGAATATGTTTTAGATATCCACTATTACATTTTTCAAAGTTTTACTCCAATTCTAAGATTTCTTTCTAAACTTTTGTCTAGTTGATCTATTTCTGAGAGTGGGTATTGTGAGGTCCCCTGTTACAATTAGAGTTTATTTGATTCTTTATATTAGTTAATGTTTGTTTGTATAGTGCAGTATTTCTGTATTTGGTTCATGTAGTCTTATGATTGTTAACTCTTCCTCTTGGTGTTTACGTGATTTTTCATATCTTTTAGGGTTTGTTTGATGAAGTTGGGCACACTGATATTTAGTGCATATATGTATATTATTGTTATCTTTTTCATCGAAAACTGCCTTAACTAGCAAATGGTGACCTTCTTCATCTCTTCTGATCAATTATGACTTAAAATTTATTTTTTCCAAAATTAGGATAGTTACTTTTGCATATTTCCTGGTTCCTACTGCATGGACTAATGGCCATTTGTCTTTTGAATGGGATATTTGTAATCTAACTAATTTGGATAGGCCCCAGAAATACTATGTTATTTCTACTTGTACAAGAAATTAAAATTACAAGTAAAATTTTCTCATTGGATATGAAATCACTTTTCTCTTTGTGTAATCAGGAGACAGAAATACAAACTTTTGGAAGTACTTTACTAAGTAGAAACAATCTTATAGTAATAGTAATAGTCTTTAAGAGAATCACTTTGAAAATTAAGAGTTCATGGAAAAACTGAGAAAATCAAGAGTCGATTAAGATTATGGGAATTAGGGCCACTGAGATAGCTCAGCAGACAAAACGCCTTCTTTTCCATGTGAAGGTACCAAAGCTCATTCTCTGCTAGTACATGCCATGTCGGCTCTACTCCTGGGATGTGCTGAGCCTGTGTTAATCTGGAAATGGTGGTACATGCTTATAATCCCAGTGCAGGGTTGGCTTAAAACAGCAGGATCACCACAAGTCTGATCTGTGTAGGGACTCTGTGCCGAATACATAAATTAAAAATAAAATAATGAGAATTAGAAGTTTGAAATAAAACTTGTATAAACATATAGAGGGGTGAGGGGTGTATCTCAGAAGCAGAGTTCCATCCCTGGTACCCCCCAAAAAAAGAAATAAGTATGTTTTATAGTATTTTGGTATTCTACATGTTTTTCCAAAACTTGGTATTTGAAGTTTCAAGTCCTTAAGTTTTATATATTTCCCATTGTTTCAAGACTTACTCAATATTAATGTAAAATGAAACATAGAAAATTATCTTTATGCCAAATGCCAAAATTCCAAATTCATGTGATTTTTCTCCCTTTTCCTTTAATTTCCAATTATTTAAACTCTGTCCCAAACATGTTTTCTTCTACATCAACTACCTGTCCAACTTACGTGCTCTCATTTTCAGCATCACTCCGTTATTTCTCTGAACCCCTCCAGATCAGGTGATCTGCTATCGATTACCATAGCATTTTGGTATTTAAAACATAAATTCCATGAAGGCAGAATCCACATATGACTTTGATTCACTTCTTTGCCATTACTATGCAGTTAATGTTTGTGAACATGTTCAACAAAGATATGTAGTGTAATTAATGAGAAAAATAATATGTGTCCACAGAATAAGTGAAAAGCATGTTTATAATGCTATGCTTGTATTAATGATTTTTTCAATGTCATTTGTTTTTCTTTTGCAGTACCATGGATTGAACTCAGGACCTTGTGCTCGCTGGGCATGTACTTAAACCACTGAGCCATCTCCCAGGCCCTTCATTGTGTTCCTTTTTGAGCTAGATGATTTTCCTCTCACAGAGACAGTTTTAATGAAAGAAACCTCGGTTCTGAAAATACTGAGTAGATGCTGTTCTGTAAGCATAAAATACAGTTCAAAAACATTATAAAATCCTCAATTTGCCTTACTAAACTGTGTGTCTGACTCATATTTCTAAGAAAAAGTACCCAACAATCTAAATTAAAGTAGAAAAGGATTATTTGAGCTCATGTTTTGTAGCTGTTTTGGTTCATAGTTTTTTGTGCTCATGCAGGCTAACACCACAGAGGAAAAACATTTCATGGCAAGCAGAAGACAGCTAAGCCGTGAAGTGGCTGCAAGCACCTGCCTCCTTTCTGTCACCTTATATTCCCACACCCAGGGTAGGGTCCCCCTAAAGCCAGCATCACACACTCTATATCGAGCCACCTTGCAAAAGCACCCCCATGACCATGTGAGATTGGGGGGAACATATTCATGCAAGCCCTACACTTTGTTTTTCAATTTCCTAAAAAGAGTCTGGTATAAATTATGCTTTTGACAAATATTTATTTGCATGAACCTTGAAAAATTTCAAATAAGATCTATTTTAAGAGATATGTTGACTCTGGATATAGATTGTGAGAATAATTTTCTTGTTTTATGAAATATTTGCTACTTGGAATTCTCTAACTTTATCATGTATGTACTTTATATACATTGGTAACATTGATTATGATGCAGAAAGATTTTGCCTATAAAATGTATTCCTGATATCTAATGAAAATATATTTTGACACCAGTTAAATATGTAGTTTGATGCTAAATAACAACTACAGTGAGTTCCAACATATTTGCAGTACATAGCGAGTTATACATTCTATACACAGGCTAGTATAGGGCAATCTAGATTAAGTTAAACATTCCATCTCTTTAGGAAGAAACAAAAACAGAGGCCCCTAACTTTGATTTGGACAGAAAAATGCAATTCTTTGCATCCAACAGTTTTGGTTTGAAGTAGAAAACTAATAAAGCAGATGGGAGAAAAACTTTAAGGCTATTTTCTGTGTTTTGATTAATAGTGTTTGAATCTTTGCTTAAAAGTAACTCTACTAGAAATATAGAATCAAAAATAGAACAAAGGAAATTGTTAGCATTGCATTAATTGCTTTTATAATATTTTCTTTTTGTACTTGCCTGAGTGTCAAAAGCCAATTAATTTACTTATTTATTAATAAATAACTTTCATTTTTCATAGAGTCCTGTAAAAGTAAAGTGTGGTTGGTCTTTTCTGATAATGTAAGTTAAAAGCATGACAACTTCCCTGTCACAATATAACACACTTAATTTTACTTCGATGTAAAGATGAAAATTACTCCGAATAGCTGTTGCCTTTCTGAAATGGAACATATGGCAAGCCCTAGTCTGCAATATCTAAGAGACATAGAGTATTTCGGTCTTGAAATGATAATACTAAAGCTTCTAAATTCATAGGCTTATTCTGTTTGCTTGACAGGTTCTTTCTTTATTGAAAACCTTAAACTAGCCCATTTTTATTGCTGCAATCTCAGAAAAATTTGAACTAATGCGAGACAATACTAAAGGTTTGAATAAAAGCATTCATTATTTGGATGCCAGATGGTTTCCAGGAAAACATACTAGAAATGAGACCACCAAAGTGAGACAGCAAGCAAGCTACTGCAACGAAAAATGAAGAGTGGGAAAGTGTGCTTGGTTTCAGAAGTACTTCCTCAAGGAAATAAAGGGAAGAAACTGAACATCAGCAGCATTTTATAACACAGGATATTTGCTCTTGAGAAAGAACAAAAAATTTTGCATATTTTATATTTCTCAGTTAAATGTGTATTTTCTGTGTGGAAAGATACATATGTTTTCAAAACAAAACCAGTTTGACAATTTCCTGAAACTTTAAATATTAACTAGTTTTTCTAGGGTTGAATTACATGTAATCTTCAGTAAATGCATTTTAATAGGGTCTATACCCTATCTCCCCTCTTCTTCTCCTTCTCTCTCTTTCTTTTCTTTTCTCTCCCTCCCTCCCTTCCTCCATTCTTTCCTTCCTCTTTTACTTCCTTATTTTCTTTTTCGGTACTGGGGATTGAATTCAAGACCTTCTGCTTGCCAGACAAGCACTTATTCTACTGAGCTATCTCTCCAGCCCTTTACTTCTTTCTTATTTTTAAAGACCAACTAGTTCTTGAGATTTAGTAATGATTTTCAGAATTCAACATATGCTCAGTGAAATAAGTTTCTGTCTTAATAAGATAAATTGAGTACCACTTGCTTAGAAATCAACAATCTCGTCAGTACAACTGCATTTCTGGTAGTAGTGGCACTGCAGAAGACTAAGCAAGCTCAAAGAGAGAATCATTCTCAGACACAAACTGTTGTTAGAGGGTGCTCGGTGACTCCCATGTTCATGGTGCATGGTTCTTTCCTGGCCCATCTGCATCTGCACATACACCTTGCCAAACTTACACAAATGCTTCGTTCTTCTTCAGTACACTTGGCTGCTTCTGAATGACTGAATTCTGTGCGTGTTTCAAGCCAGTGCCCACCTGTTACACCTGCCTTGATTTTCCTTTTTCTACCTACACGTTTCCCTCTCACAAGTACAAGTGGGTAATCAGACCAATCATTTAGCACATACCTCTCATTCAGTCTTAAATTTTATTATTGTTCTTGTTCATGTAAGTAATGTTGTGATTGTAATAATTACAGTTAACCAGTGATTCTCCCTCTTCTAACAAAAAAACTATATTAGTCATGTTGATGATATGATTTAATTACATTATATGTGATTATGTATATGATATACAATTATGTATATTATGATACACATGTGATATAGATTACATACACAAATATATGTCTTTCTTTTTTTTAACAAGCAGTCTTTTAATACCAATTTCTTTTATATTGTCACTTAACTAGACAACAGTTTTTAGTTAAAAGCAATGTTAAGGGGCATATGTTTTCACCTCTGATCTGTAAAAAAACTTGAAGATCACATTCTATATTTGCTAGAATATGCCAGTACACATGAAAATCAATTAATATACTTGGCATAATCCAAAAATGTAAATGACAGAATAGCTTCTGTCCTGAAATCTGCAGAGACTGATGAGTCTACAGAGTTACAGCCAAGATATGTGTATGAAAACCAGAGACTATAGAAGCCATGAACAGCAGGAACACTTCCATGGTTCACCATGGAGGTGAACCATGTCTGGTAGGAGAGTGTAGACTAGCTTGGCTCTGTGAAGACCGAAGCATGTCTGACTATCATTGTAAGTGGTGTGTGTGTGTGTGCACAGAGAGGAAATTTTTCTCTGAACTTTATTTTCAAAAACTTCACCAAGGTCTCATGATGAAGATTCAAGAATAACTCAGTCCTGCCTACGTAAAGTGGAGGAGCAAGTGAATCATTTTAACCATACCATGATCTTCATATAAGAGAGGCCTACTCTTCAAGAGAAAAGGTTTTGATGAAATGCAAGTCTGAAGCTTTATCCAAGCTTTAGATTACAAATTGTTCTCCACTATCATTCTGTTATTCTTTAATTATCCTTGTAATGGCATAAATGAAACAAAAACAAATCGTAACAACAAGGATCAGAATTTCACAAAACTAAATTAAGGGGAGATGATAAACTGCAGTGTTACAGGACACTAGAGGAGTTCAGAAAGATTTGAGAAAGACACAATCCTGTGAGGCGGAAATATTGGAAGTCTAATACTAAATCAAAAAATGGCATGACATTCTCCCTCCCCAAGAATCTATCCCCAACACACAAAAAAATCCCATTTTTTCAGTGTTATTCTAGAAGGTCTATACAAACTTAGACAGTGCACCCAGAAATATCCAAGCCAAGAGAGAGAAAAATAAACAGTTCACCAAAGTATTTGAAATCTCTGTCAACTCCTTACACATCAGAATGCAAATTCTCCCTTCTAGGTAGACTAACAATTTTTTTTTCTGTTCTTAAATATGCAGTAATATGAAGACATATTTGAAGAGACAATATTTAAAATGGGGAAATTTCCAAAATTAACAACAACTAATCACAAAGCTGAGGAGAACAGAGAACATTTAAAAGAATAAATACCAAAAGTATATGGATGTATAACATATGCAAACTACAGGAAATCAAAGAAAATGTTGAAGAAAGCCCAAATGGAGAAACAGACACATGATTTACATAGAGTTGAACAAGACTAAGAATTACAGCAAAAAGGAAATCTGAGAAATCCTATAGTCTAGAGGTACCTATGTAAGCATGACAGCAAAGAGACAATAGCTAAATTAAAAAGAATTATAGTATATAAATGGTAAAATAATATGACAAGAAACTGAATATAGGACAATCAGATTCTGCCTTTTCTCCAACCTATAAATGTAAAGTTATTCTAAAATTTGAAATTTTATTAAAACCAACAAAACTATATAAAGTGAAATCACCTTCAATGACTTTGAAAGCACCGGTATAAATTTATGCTGTCAGTTTAGATTCATAGAAGCATTATATTTCTGACATTAGATCAGAAATAAAAACATTGTATTTGAAAATCATGTGGGGAGAGTCCTTTACTCTTTTAAATACAATTTGATGTCTATATGTCTGTAGACTAAATTCTGAAAAAAAAATCAAGCAATGTTGGAATTTTGTTATACAAAATAAAGGGAAATACTTATTGGACACAATGATCTTGTTAATTAGAAATGCTGTAAATAGTTCATAGGCCAGTAATATTGCTTCTGAAGTTTTTAGAAAAGTTCGTAGAAGTAATTTTAAATAAATTTGTGAGAAATAATGAGTCAGCTTCTTTTTGATGAACTTTGTCATTTTTCAATTTATCTGAGGTAGTCAACTTGGAGATTCTTATGGTATTATTCAATGCAAGTAACTTATTTTGAGATAGACAGGTAAACGACCTTGTTTATGTGCCCCTGGGAGCTTTGTAGTAAATGAGACAGAGATTAATTTGATTGCAGCATGTGTCTTAGATCTCATCCATAAGTGTGCCCACTGACTTTGCTGCACAACCGAACACCATTGCCTAACAATGCTTTTCAGATTGGACTCTCAATTGCATCATTTCTGTCAATGCCCCCAAGTTTTATGGTAAATGTCATCAAATACAAACAAAGGGAAGATAAGGAAGCAAATAAAGATAGAAGATGCAAGGCATTCTGAAGATTGAGTAGAGAAGGTCTGTATGAGAGATGGGAATTTATTCCCTTGTACATTGCCTCCCAAGAAATTTATGCACCTGGTTTAGCACATATTGTTTTTATTTAAATAAAATATAGCAAAATATTATGTTAAGTATGGAATTATAGCTCCCTTTGCCAAAAAGGTATATTGTTATTCTTTACTTCAGTATTTCAAAAGGTGACCTAATATGGAAATAGTGTCTATATCATATTTTATCACACTTCACAAATGAAGAGATATAAATGAGAAATAAATAAATGCAGAAATGTTCAACATAATTGGTCATTTAAGAGATGCAAATTAAAACAAGGCTGAGATATCACCTTATGCCAGAAAGAATGGCTATCATCCAGAAGGATGGAGAGGCCTGGGGAAAAAGGAAAACTTCTCCAGTGTTGGTGGGAGTGCACACTGATACAATCATTGTGAAAATCAGTTTAGAGATTACTGAAAGAGCTGAGATTGGGGTCCCATTCAGGCCAGCAATATCCCTTACGGGTATTTTTTCAAAAGAACTGAAATCATCATACCAAAGTGATGTATGTGTGCTTATGTTTATAGCAGCACAATTTGTTATAGCTAAATCTTGGAGATAACCCACATATCCATCAACCGAGGAATTGATAGAAAAGATACAATATTTTTACACAACGGAGTATTATTCAACTGTAAGAAAGATTAATGTGATGCTTTTGCAGATAGCTGGATGCAATTAGAGACTATACTTGTAAGTGAAATAAATCAGATCCACATGTGCAAACATCATATTATCTCGCTAGTATGAGAGCCTGAAAGAGTAATAAAAATCTAAAAGGTAAAACAGATACTGTGAAAGGGAAAGAAATTTTCAATGGGAAGGAAAAACTGGGAGAAGAAAAAAGAACTGAAAGAAGGGAAAAATATATTCAGGTAGATAAGCAGAATAGTTTGTAAAATTGTATTGTAGAAATCTGGGGGCCTTTACAAATGAGAAGTTAATACTTAAATTTTTTAACTCTGATATTTTCCTCTTTTGAATTTTTTATAACTTCTTTGTCATTGTTTTGATTTTCTCTCTGAATGAGCCCTACACATTTACGTCTGGTAATCTAAACTGCTATTTATAGATAGCATCATGTAATACAGCAACCATTGTTGAACTCCTATTACTTTGTTTAGTAAAATCTTCTTTTGTTGCTAATGCTTTTTTCTTTTTTTTATCACTATTTTGTATGCTTCATAAATGAAAAAAATGTTAAGATAAGTTTCCTTATTTAGTACATTAAATGATGATTTGGTGATTTAAAGATAAAATGAAACTAAAAACTTTACTCATACTATTTCATTTGGGGCTCACAAAACAATATCGTCCAAAATGCTGGGACAAATGATTTTGAAAAATTTAATCATATACAAATCATAAAACAATTTTCCTACTCTGTGAGTTATTTTTTCACTCCTTTGTTGGCATCTTTTGCTGTGCAAAAGGTTTTAGTGAGATCCCAGTTGATAATTATCAATGACATTTGCTTTGGGATCAAGGTTTTTTTCATAACCTCTTTGTCTACACCAATATCTTCAGATGATTCATTTAGTTCTATCTTCCTAAAGAATTAGTATTTGTTTTAATACTTACATGTTCAATCCATTGTGATCTTAGATTAAAACATGGGTTGGCATGTAAAAAAACAAAAAGAATCAGATCCTGGGGCCTGGGAGATGACTCAGTAGAATAAGTGCTTCCCTGGAAAGTGCAAAAGCCTGAGTTCAATCCCCAGTTTCACAAAAAAAAAATATCAGATTCCCCCCAAATTTAGAGACCCAATCAGAATTAGGAATCTACAATGATTGGATGCTTCCTAGATGAAGAAATAAAAACAGAAAATAAATATGTGAAAAAGGGTTCAACATTACTGGTCATTTGAAAAATACAAACTAAAATAATTCTGAGATTGTATCTCATTCCAGAAAGGATGCCTATTATCAAGAAATCAACCAATAACGAACAGTGGAAGCATTATGGAAAGAAAGGAGCCCTTCTCCACTGTTGGTTATTGTGTACACTGGTGAACCACTGTGAAATTCAGTGTGGAGAGTTCTCAAAGAACAAAGACTTGATATTATGTTTAACCCAGGTATTTCTATTCTTGACATATTCCTGAATAACCGAAAGACTTGTACCACTATACTGCAGCACTGTGCGTACACTCATGTTTATAGCAACACAGTTTGTAATAGCTAAATCTAGGAAACAGATGAAATGGCCACTGATAGATGAATGGAGAAAAACGTGTTTTATAAAAATATAATGAAGTACTACTTTTCCATAAAGATAGAAAAAGGTGATATATTTCTAGCTAAATTGATTCACATCAAGTGTATTTGTTGACATGAAATCAGTAAACACACGTTTAAATACTACCCTTAGTTCTCTAGTGTGAAAAATGGAAAATATAAATGAGGAATAAAATGCATAATAGATATTGTGAAACAGGAAGAATATGTCCAAATGGGAAAAGGAACAGAAGTGGGGAAGGGAAAGTAGAAAAATGAAAAAAATGATCATGAGGAAAGAACCAAAGAATGGGAATAAAGATTTTGCATATGTGGAAGGGGAAGAGGAATTGGAGAGAGGGCTCAAGATTGAGAAAAAGAAGAAATCAAGTTGGATCATGAGCATATACAATTCCCTATAATGAATATGATCATTTGTACACCTGAAATACACCAATAAACTTAATTTAAAAATAAAGGATCAATATTCGAGGAAATGTATATTTTTCAACTAATTTGAAAATTGTACCATATATACATGCATCAAAATATTTCATGGGATCCCAGCTCAGTGGGTGTGTGGTGAGTCTGAGGGAGGTCCTTCGGCTTCTTTCCTTGTGCCACGCTACCCAGACCCCCACTGCCAAGACCCCCCCAATTGAACACCTGCCTCAGACATCAGGGCCGACTTGCAGGCAACTTCCCAGAGCCCCTGGCCCCTAATCCTACCCAGTGAGTAGTAATTTTCGCAACTCCCTGAGCATCTAAGTTTGGTGAGTGTGTGGTGAGTCTCAGAGAGAGCCTTTGGCTCCTCCCTGCATGCTCTGTGCATTCCAAAGTGTTAGACCTCAAGACATCCTAGCCAGAGACACCCGAGACAGGGCTGCCTGGCAACTGCCCGGAGCCCCCTCCAAGCGCGCCATGGGAGTGAGAACTTTTGGTGATTCCCCCAGCACTTGATCCACCCTTGCCTGGCCTGGTGAGTGTGAGGGAGAGCTTCTGAGCTCCCGAGTGCTCACCTGACAAGGGACCAACAAGGGGAATCACAGAATCCAGAAGAGCTACAGCAAAAAGGAGCTGAACATAACAGCTAGATAAAGGATAGGCATAACTGGATAATCACAAACTTAATTACGGGCACCTCATTACACACTAAGGTTATAACTGCACAAAAGCTGTACAACAAAGGTCAGAGGTGAGTGGTATACCCAAGGAGAAGAGTGCAATCTCAAGCCTCGAGCCCATCAATAAGTGCAGAGGACACTAGCTCAGCTGAAATGAATGAATAGAGGTGGAAGCAAAGAAACAAAAGCAGAAAGGTATAGAGGAACTCAGACCAGAATTAACATCTGAAATAAAAAAAGAAATATTTGAATACATAGCATCTGAAGTAATGAATCAAATCAAGAAATATATGAGGGAAACTCAGTGCCCACACAGAACAAGTGAAGAGAACACTATTCCAGCTGAAACATATTTATTAATAGTGTCAGAAGCAAAGAAACAACAGTAGAAAGGTAATGAGGAACTCAAAGCAGAAATAAATTCTGAAATCAAAAAAAGAATTATTTGAAATCATAGCATCTGAAGAAGAGAAACAATTCTAGAAATATACAGAGGAAACCCAATTTGGAAGAAACTCTTCAGTAAAAGAATTAACACCTAACTCTAAAGAAGACATGGATTTAAAAAAAAAAAAAAGGATATCAGAAATATGACAGCTTCCTGGAATGAGCAATGGAGAAGTAGAACGCATGAAGAAGAGTAAAAAAGATATAGAAGAACTAAAAATATCAATCACAAGTCTATAAAACGGTCTGTATGAAAGCAAAGACAGAGTTTCAGATCTTGAGGATGCTGGTGCAGCCAGTGAAAAGGTGAGAAAGAATCTCTTAAAAACAATGAGAATGTAAGAAAAAATAATTCATCACTTGCAAGATGGCTCCAAGACGAACAATGTGAGATTAATTGACATCAATGAAAGTGAAGGAATCAATACAAATTATACAAAGAATATAGGCAGAAGTAATAGCAGAAAATGTCCCAAATATGATGAAATAATGCAACATTCAGGTAACGGAAACATACAGAACACCAAATAACTTCAACCCAAGTAAAAACACACTGAGACATACAACAGTCAAGATCCCAGAAATCGACACTAGAATAATATACTAAAAGCTGCTAGAAAGAAGACGCATCACATTCAAAGGAAAACTCATCAGAATTACCGAGACTTCTCTGCACAAATCAAGAAGGCAAGAAGAGCATGGACCAGCGGTCTTCAAGTTCTCTGTGGAAACAAATTCCAGCCCAGACTACTATACCCTGCAAAACTCCCTTTCAAGTTTGATGGAGAAGTGAAATATTTCCACGATGAAGAAAAACTTAAGAATTTCATGATGACAAAGACATCCCTATACAGACTACTGAAAGATGTTCTAGAGAAAGACCACAATGACCAAAACTCCATGAATGAGAATGGAACAGGACAAACACTTGACCACAGGATAAAAAGGAGTAAACAACAGCAGGTAAATATCATGAAAATCAGAAGTCATCACATTTCAATTATAACCATTAATGGAAATGGACTTAATTCACCAATTAAGAGAAATAGACTGGCACGGTGGTTTTGGAATCAAAATCAAACATTGCACTGTATGCAGGAAACACATTTAACTCAAAAAGACATTCATAAACTCAAAGGCAAAGGATGGAAAACAATACTACATGCCTCAGCACCTCAGAAAAAAGCAGGAGTAGAAATTCTTTTCTCAGACAGTCTCAACTTCAAACCAAGAATGACCAAATGACACAAAGAAGGCCACTATATATTGGTTAGGGGAAAAATTAAAGAGCAAGAGGTAAAACTTATAAATATCTATGCACCAAACACAGGAGCACACAACTATGTAAGACAAATCTCAATAGAGATGAAAAACCTAATATCTCAGACTGCAATCTTAACAGGAGTCCTTAACACCCTCTTTTCTCAAAAAGATAGATCAACCAGACAACAAATTAGCAAGGAAGTAGCAGAATTGAATGAGAACTTGGAACAAATAGACCTGGTGGACGTATACAGAGAATGCCACCCAACCACAGCTGAATACATATTTTTTTTTCAGCTACACACGTGCCATTTTCCAAAATAGACCATATACTTTTCCAGAGGTTATGGTTAAGTATATGCAAGGAAATTATTCCATGGACATTATCTGACTACAGTGCAATGAAACTGAAAATAAATGACAAAAGAAAGCAGAAAAATTCATGGAAATTAAACAACACCCTCATAGAATTATGTAGAAGCACCGCGTTATCTAACCCAACTGTACTGTCTGATTGACATTTGTATTTCAATAAAATAAAAATAAATGGAAAAAAAAAAAAAAAAAAAAAAAAAAAAAAAAAAAAAAAAAAAAAAAAAAAAAAAAAAAAAAAAAAAAAAAAAAAAAAAAAAAAAAAAAAAAAAAAAAAAAAAAAAAAAAAAAAAAAAAAAAAAAA
>PVKA01033352.1:0-24470 GCA_004027165.1 Ctenomys sociabilis
AGAGAGGGAAGAGAAGGAAGAAGAGGAGGAGGAAGAAGAGGAGAAGGAGAAGGAGAAAGAGAAGAAGAAAGAAGAAGAAGCCCACTTTCAGGTATGTCTCTGCTGTCACTGGTAGAAAATTGTGGAGATAAAGTCCTGATCTGTGTTGATCTATCCTAGCAAGCCAGCAGTAGTTTTTGGCAGGGTGGTGGATAATCTCAGTGAGCCTACACCTTCTGGACAAGATCAGATTCACTTGGCCTGCAGCTGTCAGCACACCATCTGTGGGCTTCAACCCAGCTGGGAGCTGCTAGATAAAGCCAGCAGATGCTGTGAGATCTGAGCTCACCTGGCTTGTCTTCAAGATTGTTCTCTTGTGTGGGATGACTGAGGCCTCGGCAGTCACACCCAGTGAGAGCAGTCCTTCATGTCCAATATATCCCCCAGGGTGCACCTCTCTTGGGAGGCCTCTGGGCTTGCCAGAAGCCACCACACGTCCACAGGTTTGAATTGCTCCTTTTTCACACTCATGAGTCCCATCTCAGGAAGAAGGTGCCACCAGGTACCTCCTTCTTCTTCCTTGGAGTTTCTTCCTTCACTGTCTCAGTTCATGCCTCAGATCCTTCCAGCGTCCAGAGGACCCTCTTCCCTCCTTTTTTCTTCTTTACATGGTTGTGCTCCAGTATCTGATGGTGATGCTCAGAGAGGCTCTTTTCTCTGCTATTTATCACACTGCCATTTTGGTGCTTCTCCCCCACCACACACTTCTAGTTTAAAGGGTTGATACTATCTCTCCTTACAAACAAGCTGTCGGTGCTATCTTGGAGATGTGAGTCAGTCCGAAGCCCTCTCGGGTAATGCAGGAGGTGTTGTGTCTTAGTTACTTTTACTAGTTGCTGGGACAAATCCTTGACACTCAAAATGAAGGAAGAAAAAGTTTATTTAGCTCACAGTTACTGGAGGGTTCAGTCCATATTCTGTTGGCTCCAAGGCAAAATAACAGCAGCTCATGGCAGCAGAAAACAATGGAAAGCAGAGGAGGAGCAGAAAACAATGGAAAGCAGAGAAGGGAGAGGAGCCTCTCCCTTCTACGCCAATATCCAGGCTCTTCCAAAGTGGCGCAGCTGCGAAGGAAGGTCAAGCTCCTCTGAAGACTGGGACTTCTCAACGGAAGTTGGGCAGGGCAGCAAGAAGCCTTCCTCAGTTCCTGGGCCCTGGGCCCCCACGCTGAGAACTGCCAGAGCTGATTCAGCCAAGCTGACACAATACATCACCTAACACATGTTGTAACTTCCTGGCAATGACATGGCTGCGGTAAGCGGCGTTCCTCCCTTGGTGGTTCACAGTGAGCGGGTGTACCATGTGCTGTCTCTTTGCACCGCACATGTTTGCTCGTGCTGCACCCTGTTCTAGAAGAATCATCTTCTCCTTCTACTTGCCTGCCAGCTGGGCACAGAGGTCCAGATTAGCTGCTTGTATGGTTCAAAGCCTTGAGTTCTGGCACGCAGTTACGTACATGAGTGTCTTTAGTTGTGCTGTCATGGCTGCCTCAATGGCCTGAATTGATTCAAAATACTTATTTTTCATAGTCATTTAGGCTTTGGAAAGAGCCAGAAGCTTCGTGGTTGTAGAGCCAGTGGATCAGACTGATGAGGACACACTGTTGGCTGCCAGAGCTGCCTCTCCGTCGGATGGTGCTTGACAGCAGCATCCACCGTATATATTTTAGTATCTTTTATGAAAACTGTCAGGACATAAGACTTCCAGAACTACTTTATTAAGTGGCGAGAACAATGGGATAAGTGTTTTCAAACTGAGGGTTGAATACTTTGAGGGGGATCGTTGGCAATGTGTCTTTTACTGTAATGCACTGTTAAAATTTAAACATTCCCTGCGTATTTTGATCACGCCACATTTGTTGTTATTATAATACTTGTTACAGTTTTTACTGACAATGCACAGTCAATCCAAGGCTCATTACCAGGCACTGGAAGGAGCCCCTCCATGGTGCAGTGTGGGGGACATCTACGGCTGTTGCTTTATTTGGTCTTCACAACCCCAGGCCGAGGGAGTCCAGTAGGATTTGTCTCATTTCAGATATGGACATTCACAGAGGAGAGGTATGTCCAAAGTTATAAGAGCCCAGGAGTCCAGGTACTGAGCATTCCAGATAATGGGATAGACATTGCCCAGGGTCCCCAAATGGCCACTCATCTTGGGACATGAGATCCCTGGTTGAGGTGAGAGTACTTATCCTTACTTCCACCCAGTCTGTCAGCCCCCAAGCACTCCAACATCTGAATGTGTTAATTTAGGATGGCTTCCCTTTTCCTTACAGAGGGATTGGCATTTGCCACAGCTCCTGGCCAGGTTTTGCTTCACTGATGCAATGTTAATCTGACGTTAAACGCTGCCTCTACTGTGAGGAGCTCCTTGAACAGCCCAGCTAAAGGGCTCCGCATCGCAGTGTCTGCATCACTAGGTTTATTCTCTGGCCCGGTTGGGGTTTGGATCTTAAAGGTTTCCCAGTGGCCTGTGTGGTCAAGGCTTGGTCAACAGCACACAGGGCCTCTGGGAAGCTGGTGAGACTTTGTGAAGATGGGGCTTAGGAAATGGAAATTGGGTCTGGGAAGGAGACTGTTATCATTTTTCTGTCACTGGGATAAGACACCAGACATCTGTTAATGTAAAGGGAGAGAGGTTTATTTTGGCTTACAGTTTCAGCCCAGGATCAGCTGGCTCCAGAGCAGAGACAGCATGGCAGCAGGGCCTGGCAAAGGAAAGCTACTTAACCTACAGCAGCCAGGAAGCAGAGAGACAAGAGGAGCCAAGGATAAGAAGACTCCCATTTAGGAGGAGCAAATTGCTCTGGGGCAAAGATGGTATCTTCTGCATTTCCCCAGTGCCTAAGGCAGACAGTTCCTGGTCCTCAGTGAGAATTTATGGTATTTTTAAAAAGTTTTGAGCCATGTGTAGCAGCTGGACCCAATTTGATTAATTTACTACATTGTGGAGGATTAAAAAAAAAAAAATCACAGTTTCCATCATGTCCCTCAGCCTTCAAGTCAGATCTAAAATTGGTTTCTGGAGGAATTTGGCCCAGGATGGCATTGAACATATTTTTGTGGATTCTCAAAGACAGCCCGATCTGTTAGAAATATGACCCGAGTGACATATGTGGTTTCAAATTTCCTTCTAGCTGCCCTAAAAGAGGGGAAAATGTAAGTTAAATAAAATATTTCGTTTGATCTCATATAGTAAAGAAATCTTCGCTTCAGTATGCAATTAATATAGATATTATCATTGAGATATTTTATAGTTTTTGGCAATTTGTCTGAAATCCAGTGTGCAATTCTTACATTTATACCACCTCTCAAAGCATATTAGACAAATTTGGAGTTCGCTGTGATTGTATGTGACTAAGTGGCTATGACACGGGATAGAGAGGTTAAAGGTTTTTGTGAGATTGGAGATTGCAAGAAAAATATGTGAGAAAATACTCTGTTTCAGAAAATAAATATTTTGGAACATGCTGTGCGTCACTCCTTCATGTAACCCCCTTGCTGGAGGCTCTGTAACTGGGCCTATTGCTCTGTGCTAACCAGTAGAAATATACTTCCAATTGCAGGTAGGTATTTAAAGAAAGACAGGTGGAAGGACAAAGAAGGAAGAGAAAGGAGGGAGAAGAGAGTGACACATGAAGTTAATTCTAGAACTTATTTTCCTTAACCTAATGTAGTAAAAATGTTATCATCTTACTGTGTAATCAACACAAAGATTATTACTAAGCCATTTCACCCTTTTTTTTTCTACCCCAGGCCCTTCAAATCTATGGGGCTCCTACATATATAACGCTTCTCAGTTTTTACTGACCACATTCCAGCTTCTCACTGGCCATGCAGTGCTCTTAGAAAGCTTACTGAGGAATGCCTAGGAATCACCAAGTGGAGAAGGCGGGAGAAGACCTTCCCAGCAGTGGTCAAATGTGTGTTGGCAGAGGAAATGACAGACCGTGAGGCTGACAGTGGCACAAGATGTGTTTGTGGAGAATGGGGGCTGGCCTGGGAGGAAGTTGTAATGAGCCTCAGTTTTACCCTGTGACAATGTGAATGGCATATGGGCGTGGCCTGGCTCAGTGTCTTGCTCCTTGCTGCAGTGCCCTGGGCTGGGGGCGGTGTTGGGAGTCTGAGCTGCGCAGTGAGACCCCCATACCAAATAAATAAATAAAAGATTAAGAAAATGAAAAGGAGAAAAAAAACATTAAAAACAATATTGAATTTCACTAAATAAAATAATAGAAATTTGACAGTGATTGTTGTACTGCCTAGCACTGTCTCTGAACTAGTTGTTTAGATCACCAGATACAAGCATGCAAAATTGGTATAAAAAGCTATAAGAAATTAAAAAAGGAGAGGAAGTAAAAGAATGAAGCATGAACTGCTCCTTTCAACAGACCAGCAGAAATCAGTAGCGTAATTATCCAACCCAGTGTGTATTTATATGTCAATGTATCCTTTCCCCTTCTTTCTTGCGTCCTTTTCCTCATCTCAGTTTTGCCTTCCCTTTGAACAGACTCTTTCCCTTTCCCAGTATTTATTGTACCTTTAAGACTGTATCTTGCCTCTCTGTGCAGGCCACCATCCGTCCATCCCCTCACCGTCTCATGCTCTCCTAGTGACAGATTCCAGTGTAATTCCTCCACTCTCAGCTTCACCATCTGGGTCCTCGGTGGGCATATGTTCCTGGTCTGACTACAATGATTGGATCAAAAATGGGCAAATACCAAGCCAAGAGAATTTGTCCCTTGCTGTGGTCCCCTCGCAGAAGACCCAGAGGTGAGGATCCCAGGGCAAAGAGCTGGCCTTGGTACTGATCTGAAGAAGCAGTGTAGGGAAAAGGAGATGTGAGCTAGTGATGGGAAAGAAGACAGTAAGCAGATGACTGCAGCGGGCCGCTGAGGCTCAGGCTGGCCAGGCTCCTCTGGGAGGTACTGCAGAACACAGCTCAGGAAAGGTCGTCACTGGAAGCTGGGTGTTTATCCACCAGCTGCTATATGTTATTGGTTTTACTGGTTGAATGCAGCTCCTGTGGGGATGTTAAATCTGGCAGCCTTCAGTGGTAGGACTGGCATTCCTTGACCTTTAAGGTGGGGTTTTCTTTTAATTTTCTTGTATTGGGAATGGAACTCAAGACCTTGTGCTTGCCAGGCAAGGACTCGACCACTGAGCTAAATCCCTGGCCCTTCTATGCTCCTGTGATGAGAGGTTGCACTTTGGAGGATGTCCTGGTGCTGGCATTGGTTGCTAGTAAATGCTGAGAGGGTTCTGTGTACAGCGTGGGCAGTGTCCCCCACAGCACCTCCCACCACCTGTCCTACCTGTGCTACCTTGTCTGTCTTTATTTCCCACAGTTCCGTTACCTTGTCCCTTTCTGCATTTTCAGGATGTAGTATTGATTTCTTTTTCTGTATTTTGCATGAAAATAACCACTGTCCCTGAGGGGCAGTTATGAATTTCCTGCAGTAAGTTGGAGGCATGGAATTGGTGCCTGTCCCTGAGCCCTAGATCCTCCTGCTGAGGGTCTTTATCACATCCTAGAGCATGACAATAGGTGAATTTCTCCTTGCCTCTTTGAATCAGGGCTGTAGATAGCAGAGCAAGTGTAATTGGAGATAATGTATCTGTTTACACAGTAAGGGAGAGTGTTGTTTTATTTCGTGCTACATTTTGAACTAACTCTAGAAAACAGCACTAAAAACATAGACATTACCATTTCCCTCACATCTTGGGTGTTTGCCAAAGATTAAAAATGTTACTTCTCTAATCTGCTTCTGAAATTGCTTTGGAAATGCCATCAAGTCCAAAATGCACCAGGCAGTAGTTAGAAAAGCAAATAATACTCACTCCTCATTTTCTTAAAACCGTCGCTAGATTGTGCAATCTATGAATAGCACCCAGTCTATTCTCCGAGTCCTGTGTGCTCTTTGAAAATTAATTATGACTCTCTTATAAGCACAGTAATTATAAGTGATATAGGTGGCCATCCATTTGCTTTTGCTCCATCTCTTCAGGCTGAGAGAGGTTAATGCTCGGAGAGGTTAGGTGAGTGGTGGCCTGGTTTGTATGCAGTGTGTGTGTGTGTGTGTGTGTGTGTGTGTGTGTGTGTGTGTGTGTAACCTGGATAGGAGTGGAGTGTGGGGAAGGAACCCAGGACAGAACGGCTCCCAGGAATCCTGCGAGCACCTGCTCTTCAGCCTGGGAGCACGGCCGAGCACTGCCCAAGTGCTTTAGCAACACTCCCACTAGCTGTGTGACCTGGAGCCCTTTGCGGTGCCTGCCTGAACCTTAGTTTCCTCATATGTAAAGCAAGTACAATAACAATATTCATGCGGCAAGCTGTTTAGAGAGTTGGGAGGACAGATCACTTGGCCATTAAGGTGGACAGAAAACTTGACTGGTTTGGGACCCACCTGGAAGACTGGTGGAGCATACCTCTGGGTGTGTCCGGGTAGGTCCTGGAGGTGTGGTCCAGAGGTTGTCTGCTCTCTTTCCCCTTCTGCTTGGGCACTGTTCCCCTAGTCTGTTTCCCAGTTTTCACAAGCTGGGCAGTTTTGCTCTGCCACAACCTCCTGCTGTTTCTCTATTACCAAGGACTACCAAGTCCCTTCAAAGCAGGAGCCAAATAAGGTCCTTTAAGGTGTGGTGTCAGCTATTGTGTTACAGCAGTAGGAGGAGCAGGAAGAGCTCAGCAGAGCACTTGCAGGTATTGGGTGTCATTGTGGAGGCTGTCACTCCTGGCAGGAACCATGGAAAATCAAGGAGGGGACCACTGAGGTATGTAACTATTACTAGTTTCCTGGAGAGCACAAGCCTCTGTTCCTGCCTCAGTGTGTCAGAGTGTGGCTCTCCCACCTGGGGGCTCTCCACTCCCTAGGCTGTCTTTCTTTCCGGAAAATGGATCCATGTGTCAAAATTCTACTTGCCTGTGTTGGTCAGCTTTTGCTCACAGTGATAAAACACCTGAAATAGTAAACTCAGTCAGAGAAGTGGTCTGTTCTGGCTTACAGTGTCATTGGTTTCTGTTCACGGTCACTTGGTACTGGTGTTGTGGGCCCGTGTTAGCCCAATATGTCATGGTGGGAGGATGTGGTAGAGAAGCATGCTCATTTCTGGTGGTAGGAAGCAAAGAGCGCCTTGGCATCTCAGTGTCTCCTTCAGGGGCCCCGCCAAGTGAACTAACTTCCACTGGGCTCTGTCTTCTAAGGCCTCCCAGTGGTGCAAGGCTGGGGACAAACTCTTTAACACACTGGCCACTGGGGGACATTTGGGAGCCAAAGTGTAGTGCCATCCATCAATATCAAGTTCAAAGGCCACCTTCCAAGAGGTAGCAGAGTATGTAGATTAGGAACCGGGACTCTGGAGCCAGAATACCTAGATTCCAATTCAGTTTCCTCTGCTTAGAGATATGTGACTTGGACATGTCACTTAGCCTTCCATACTCTTGTTTTCATATCTATAGAATGCAGACAGTATAAGTGCCCAGCTCATTATGTTGTTCTAAGAACCAAAGGAGTTACTACGCATAATCCACTTAGAATAGTGTGTGACACACATGCTCTGGGTTACTGCAACAATGACAATAGATTTCTTAGGCAAGGTCTCAGACTCATGGAACTCATTTGATTTCTTCCTTCAGATATAGTCATTCTGTCTTAAAAGGACCTAGTAAAGAGCTTCTGCTATAGCAGGTGCTCAGTAAATACTGAATTAAGCAGAAAAATGAAAGCAGGCTAAGAAGAAGAGGAGGTCAGAGGTGGTAACTTTCCCCACCTCCTTCCTTCCTTTCCACTCCCCTTCTGTTTCTTTGCTCCCTCCCAGCACATATTCTTTGTGCCAGAAGGATTCCCAAGGAGGCTGAGTTTTTGCCTGACTATTTGAGGGTAGGTAAAGGAGATCTTGACACAGGTGGGCAGCTTCCCAGGGCTACAGTGCAGGGGACTGAACCTGCTGTCCAGTTTCCACTTTGATTGGCTCCTTTTCCACAGCACCCAGTACAAGTCTCACCTTTGACCAGCCCCTGCATGTACTCTCTGAATGCTCAGATGTATCTGGTGCACCTAGCCTCTGTTTGCAGGTTGCCAACTGTGGCATGGATTGGACATGGCTTCCTGGTCCATTAACCCTCCTCACAGTTCAATGGCCATCTCAGCCCATGGCCCCGGGAGGCTTTCTCTACCATCCAATCTTCAGTGCCAGCTGCTGTGTCCAGGATCTCTGTTGCTGACCCTTTGATCATGAACTTCCCAGGCTCCAGAACTGTAAGAAAGAAAGGTTTGCTGTTTAAGCGCTCAGTTTCTGCTCTTTTGTTAGAGCAGCCTGAACTGACCTAGCTGTGGAAAGAGACCAGCTGGAGGTGTTGGTCAGGTGGGGGAGGGCTGTGCCTCTCTCTGTGGTGACTTCCAGTGTGTGAGTTCCTAGGCAAGAGTGAGAGTGGTGGTCTTTCTCTGTCCCACTCTTGCTGTGGTTCCTAGCTTGGAACCATAGCCAAGTCTCATTCATCTGCCAGCTCCTTGATAATGAGCCTCCTTTCCAGGAAGCCTCAGATGGAGCCAATTAGGAACCAGCTGGGGACAGAATGGTTACTCTGTACCCTCACTCCCAGCCTCAGCTAAGTCTTGCCCCAGCCTCTTATACTCCATGAACATACTGTAAAGTTTTACACAGGACACCTATTATTATTTCCAGAAAAGCTAAAAAAACAATGATAAACTTGTTCAAGAAAAATGGGATGAACTCAGTAACCAGAAGCTGAGAATGGGTCAGCTGAAACTTTCTCATTACAGGGTTTTGTGTGAATCCAAACTTGATTTTTTTCTTGATGAAGTGGCTAGGAGTAGGACAGGGGGTTGTAGGGTAAATGTGTCTCTCTTACTTTAACACCCTAGCTGCCACCCAGCAGACCCTGGGTTCCCAAGGTAAGGGCAGCAAGATACAAAACTCTGATCCAAAAGCTTTCAAGTCATGCAAGAGCTGCTCAGGCAGCAGCCCTGCTCCTCCTCACTGACTGCTCTTATGATCAGGGACCGTGACCAACAGTCCCTGGACACAGAACTCAGTAGCATCAATTGGACTGCTGGAATTGCAATAGCTCTCTTCCCTTCAGACCTATCATCCTTAACCCTTTAACACTTAGGAGGAAGGTGGGAATCCTCATAGGATCTAGGGCAAATTGAAGCCTCTTGGTGATGGTCCCTCAGGCTGTCCCTCCAGTATCTTGGGCTCTTGCATCTTTCTTTCATGAGCAACCCTTCCTCCATGCTATGTAGCAAAATATTGCAACACCTAGTTTGCATTTTTCCTTTTGTGTAGTGCATTCTTGATGTCTGAAGCTGTGTCCCAGCAGCAAAGGATCCAATTCCACTATACAGTAGTTGGCAACTTCAGACTACACTCTGTCTGTCCTCTGGTAAACAAGTAACACACATTTCCCAGCTGATCTGGTGGGTGGTTTCTTAGGCAAGCTTTACCCCTCACTCTTGTTAAACAATCATAATGGGCCACTTAAGAACATGCGGGGCTCTGGTGAGCTCTGACCTTTCTTAGCCCCCAGTGTTCAGGCATGGAGCTTCTTGCTAGTGCTGCTCCAAAACTTTAAGAATTTAGGAGAACTCTAAGTGGCCTGGATCTGTGCCCCCAGCTCAAGCAGGGGCTTTCCTGGAGCCATTTAAGAACTTTGGCAGACTCTGGGAAGCCTGTTGGACTCTATCTGGGTGATTATTAGGAGCTTAAAAAATGCCAAAATGCAGGAGCAAAAAGCAATATGAATCCAGCCCACTCAGACCAAATCCAATAGACAAAAAGTACAAGAACTTGGAAATCACATGCCAGAAATCTCTGAAATGATAGCAACTGAAGTAAAGAAACAAATCCATCAGGCTATATAAGAAATAAGACCAAAGATAATTTTATTTTATTTTATTTTATTGAACTACAAATGTCAATCAAACAGTTTCAAGACACCTTAACAAGACAGATTCAACAAATTAATACATTGCAAACTGTTCTCACAATGTTCTGGCATCGTACAAGGTGCATACACGATATCACACCTACAGACATTATTTTAGCAGATGTTTCTTATCAGCAAATTAAGAGTGTAGCTGCCTACCTATCCCATTCCCCATACCAGAATCACATCAAAAATTCAACAATTATTTTCCTAGTGGATGACCATAGTACTAGAAGCCGACATAATATCCTGTCCAACCACCACCAGGGCAGATCTTGTCTCCCATAGGATTATGCAGAAGCAGAGCACCATCTGTCCCAACTGCACTGTCCATACACACACATCACTATTCTTTCCCTCTACACCCCTTCCTTTGTCTACACCTGTCAAAGGCGGGCACTCCATTAAAACCAGAAATAATTTCTCAGGTCCAAAAAGAAAGGACAACAATCATGAAAGAATTGCTCACCCTTGCTAAAGAAGACAGAAAAATAGAGGAGAACAGAAAAATGATGGAAACACTGAATGAACTATACAGGAAAGAATTAGAATGCATGAAACAGATTCAGACAGATATCCAGGATATTAAGAAGTCCATTGAAAGCTGCTAAAACCACGTGAATGAAACTGAAGATAGACTTTTAGATCTTGAAGACAGTGTTGCAACTAATGAATGTGAAGTAAAATAGCGCCTGAAACTAACAAGGAACCAGCTACAAGATAATGCAAAGACAAATAATATAAGAATCATAGGTAACAATGAAGCAGTGAGAGACTGCACAAATGACATAAAACGACTATTTGCAGAAATACTAGCAGATAATTTTCCAACATGAGAAAAGAACCTGCTATACAGATGAGCAAGGCATGTAGAGCTTCACACACCCATAATCCCAATAAATTGGCACCTGGACACACAATTATTAAGATCTCAGAAATTCAGCAAGATAATAGAATATTGGAGCTGGAGAGATGGCTCAGTGGAATGAGCGCTTCCCTGGCAAGCACAAGGGCCTGAGTTCAATCCCCAGCTCCACCAAAAAAAAAAAGATAATAGAATATTAAAAGCTGCTAGAGAGAAGAAACAGGTTATCTACAATGGAAAGCCCATCAGAATCACAGAAGATTTCATAACATGAACCATCAAATCAAAAAGAGCTCGTAGTGAAGTATTTCAGGTCCTGAGAGAAAGTAACTTCCAACCCAGATTGAGGCATACTGCAAAACTATCTATCAAATTCAATTGTGAAATAAGATCCATATTCTAGAAAGAGACAGAAGTGATCACAGCTTCCAGAACAACAGAAAGGACCTACCAAACAAGGCAAGTAATTAAAAAGAGGGAAAAATTATGGAACCCAGAAAGGACCTACCAAATAAGGCAAGTAATTAAAAAGAGGGGAAAATTATGGAACCCATGTTATTACGGAAAATAATATGACAAAGCTAAGTCAATGTGTATTAGTTATAATTATCAATGTAAATAGCCTCAATGCACCAATCCAAAGAAACAGACTAACAGAGTGGATTAAGAAGCAAAATCCAACAACATATTGCATACAACAAACACTTTTAATTCTGTAAAGGAAATTTACAGACTAAAAGTCAAAGGATTGAAAACAATCCTTTACATCACAAGAAATCAGAAAAAAGCAGTGGTAGTTATCCTGCTTTGCTGACAATATCAACTTCAAGCCAAAAATCATTCCAAGAGATAAAGAAGGTCACTACTTACTTATTTTTTTTTTTTTTTTTTTTTTTTTTTTGTCTTTTTGAGACAGTGTCTCACTATGCAGTTCAGGCTGGCCTTAAGCTCACTTTGTAGCTCAGGCTGGTCTCAAACTCACAACAATCCTCCTGCCTCAGCCTCCCGAGTGCTGGGATTACAGGCATGCGCCACCACGCCCGGCTACTACTTACTTATTAAGGGAAAATTGGAAGAGGAAGATGTAACAATAATATATACATACCTAATGTAAGAGCACCCTCCTGCATAAGAAAATCTAACATATGAAAAATTAAATGGGCAATAATACAATAGTAATGGGGGGACTTTAGCATGCCACTGTCCCAAAGAGATAGATCACCTAGGCAAGAATTTAGAAAGGAAATAACAGAAGATAAACTTGTGAAGAAGTTGCTTTGGTAGATCATTATAGAGTATTTCACCTAGAAACCACAGAATATACATTCTTCTCAGCTTCACACAGGATCTTCTCCAAAACAGGCCATATAGTAGCACACAGAGTGCTCTTAAGTAAATGAAAAGCCATCGAAATTATCCCATGTATAGTATCTGATTTCAGTGCAATAAAACTGGAAATTATTGACAAAAGAAACTATAAAACACCATAAACACATGGATATTAGCTAACAACACACTAAACAACCAGTGGGTCACAGATGGAATTAAAGGCAAAATTTTAAAAAAAAATTACAATTGAATGAAAATGCAGATACAACCTATGGAAACCCATATGATGCAATGAGAGCTGTCTTAAGAGAAAAATGTATATTTGTAAATTAGCACATTAGGAAAACAGAACAAGCTGAGATAAATAATCTTATGCTGCACTTGAAGCTCTTAGAAAACGAAGAGCAAGGTAAGCCCAAAGCCCAAAGAAGGCAGGAACTTATGAAGATTAGAGCAGAAATAATGCATTGGAAACAAAGAAAACAGCACAAAGGATAAACGAATCAAAGAGTTGGTTATTGTAAAGAAAAAATCCCAAATTCATGCAACAAAGAATGAAAAGGGCAAAACCACTACAGATTTGAGAAATTCGGAAGATCATCAGTACCTACTTCTGAAATCTTCACTCTCACAGGATGAAAAACACAGAAGAAATGGACAGTTTCCTAGATACATATGAAATGCAAGAGCTGAGTCAAGACAATATACAAACTCCAAATAGTGCAATAATGAGAAATGAAATTGAAAATGTAATAAAAAACCTACAAAAAAAAAAAAAAAGCCCATGTCCTGATGGATTCATAGTAGAATACTACAAGATATTTAGAGAAGATTTAATGCCAACTTTTCTCAAGGTCTTCAGTGAAATTGAAAGGGAAGCAATTTTCCTAAACTCATTCCTGGAGGCAAGTATTACTCTGATTCCAAAACCAGAGAAAGATCCAACTAAAAAAGAGAATGATAGGCCAGTCTCTATAATGAATGTAGATGCAAAAATCCTCAATAAATACCAGCAAACAGAATGCAGCAAATCATCAAGAAGATTATACATGATGATCAAGTGGGATTCATTCCAGGAATGCAGGGATGGTTCAGCATACACAAATCCATAAATGTAATATACCACATCAATAGAATCAAGAACAAAAATCACATTATCATCTCAATAGATGCATAAAAGGCTTTTGACAGTGTCCAACCCTCATTCATTATAAATACCCTACAGAGAATTGAATAGATGGTCTATATTTCAATCTCATAAAAGCTATCTGTGGGAAGCCAACAGTCGACATCATACTAAATGGTTGAGAAGTAAAGGCTGTCACTTTAAAATCAGGAATAAGACAAGGATGACTACTGTCTCCACTCCTATTCAATATAGTTCTGGAGACATTAGCCAGAGTAATTAGACTTGGGAGAGAAACAAAAGGAATAAGGATTGGAGAAGAAGAAGTGAAATTATCTTTATTTGCAGATGACATGATACTCTATATAACAGAGGACCACAAAAACTCCACCAAGAGTCTTGTAGGTTTAATCACTAAATTAAGCAATGTGGCAGGACACAAAGTCAACAGCCCAAAATCAGAAGCTTTTTTTTTTTTTTTAACACATAGAATGAACACACTGAGAGAGAAATTAAAGAAACCACTCCTTTCACAATAACATAAAAAATGAAGTTCTTAGAAATCAATCTCACAAAGGACATAACAGATTTATACAGTGAAAATTATGGTTTTCTGAGAAAAGAGACTGAAGAGGATTTGAGAAAATGCAAAATTATTCCATGCCCCTGGACACAAACAACCAACATTATGAAAACGGCCATATTCCCAAAATTGCTATACGGATTCAATGCAATCCTGATTAAAATACGATTAGTATCTCGTAGAGTTAGAGAAAACTTTCCTCAAGTTCATCTGGAACCAGAAGAGACTCAGAATATCAAAAGCAATCCTGGGAAACAAAGGAAAGGAAAGAGGCAAAACAATCCCTGACCTTAAATTATATCAGCATGATACTGGTTTAGAGACAGACCTGGGGATGAGTGGAACAGATTAGAAGATGTAGACACAACTGAAAACACACTCAGCCACTTTATCTTTGATAAAGGGAGCAAACAGACTCACTGGAAGAAAGCTATCGTCTTTAATAAATGATGCTGGAAAAATAGGCTTTCCACATGCTAAAGATTAAAACTGGATCCATGCCTATCACCATGTACAAAGCTACAGTTAAAATGGATCAAATATTTAAATATTAAAACAGAAGCACTATATCTTCTGGAGAAAATTATAGGTAGAAATCTTAAAGATGTAGGGGTAGGTAGAACATTCATGAACAAAAACCAAATAGCACAGGAATTACTTTAGAGAATCAATAAGATGGGATCTCATCTGTTTGAAAAATGTCTGAACTTCAAAGAAAATCTCCAACAGAGTGAAGAGTCATGAACTGGGAAAACATTACAGCCCACTGTCCCTGAGACAAAGGCCTTCTATCTAGAACATATGAAGAATGAAAAGGAATCATGTCCCCTAAATTCAAAGAGTCTACCCAAAAATGGGCATTTGAGATGCATATACCCTTTTCAGAGGAAGAAATACAAATGGCAAGTAAATATATGAAAAATTTCCAATATCATTTGTCATTTGAGAAATTCAACTTAAAACAACACTGAGATTCCATCTCACCCCAGAAAGAATGGCCGACATCAAGAAATCAGCCAATAACAAATGCTGGAAGGGCTATGGAGAAAAAGGAACCTTTCTGCACTGTTGGTGGGAGTGCAGACTGGTACAACCGCTACGAATATCAGTATAGAGATTCCTTAAAAACCTAGGGTTGAAAATCCCATTCAACTATTCCCCTCCTGAATATTTTTTGCAGAAGTGAAAATCTCATATCACAGTGATATGTGTGCACCTTTGTTTATAGCAGCACAATTTGTCACAGCTAAATCATGGAAACAGCCCAGACATCCATCAACTGAAGCATGGATAAGAAAGAGGTGGCATTTTTGCACAATTCAGCTACAAAACAGGATAAATTTGATTCTTTTGTTGGTAAATGGATGCAACTAGAGAGCACACTCTTAAGTGAAATAAATCAGACCTGCATGTGTAAACATTGTATTGTCCCCTTAGTGTGAGAGCCTAAAAGAGAAAAATGGAATCTAAAGAGTACAGTAGACACTGATAAAAGGGACTGAACTTATTGAAAAGGAAAGTTACTGCTCTGAGGAGAAGGATGGGAGAGGGAGTGGGGAAAGAGATTTATCTATGCATATAAGCAGGATGGTTTGGATAACTGTATTGTGCATTTCTGTTGGTCTATGGAAAGAAGCAGTTAATGCTTTTATTTGTTTCAATTGTTTCTCCTTTTTTTTTCTTAATTTCTTATACTTTTTTCCATCTTCCAATTTTACTGCATATATCTGGTAATATGAATAACTGGCAGACAACACTTTGTATTCCAAAAAGTACTGTGAAATTCATATTACTTTGTTAAGTGAAAATCTGTATCACTTGTAATTTTTTCTGCTTTAATTCTAATTTGTACTCTTTTTTTTTTTAAAAAAAAAAATCATAATGGCTGGGGAGATGGTTCAGTAGAATAAGCTCTTTCCTGGCAAGCACAGGGTCCTGAGTTCAT
The DNA here is from genome assembly GCA_004027165.1 of Ctenomys sociabilis. Lineage (NCBI taxonomy): Eukaryota > Metazoa > Chordata > Mammalia > Rodentia > Ctenomyidae > Ctenomys > Ctenomys sociabilis. The sequence goes on from PVKA01033352.1 coordinate 15,836, forward strand.
TCCCTGGTACCACAAAAAATAATAATGGACTAGTGGGATGGTACCACAAAAAAATGATTCCTGGACTGCTGGTCCCTAGAAGTGCATAGCACTTGGGACTGAGCCTTGGGAAGGGCAACACAGAGAGGCTGGCCAATAGGGTAGGACTTGTCAATCATGGCTAGCTGTCGAACCACAGATGAGAACAACTGCTGACCTCTCAGCTCTGACCTCAGAACAAAGGTCCAAAGGATCATGGCCACTGGCTTGCTTGCTGCTGCCATCTTCCTCTTTCAGGGACCTGCTCTGCCTGTAGGGTATATATTTTTTCTTCTCTTTGCTTCACTTTTCTCTCTTTTTTTCACTTCTGCTTTTGCCTTGCTTTATCTTTCATAAATCAACATTTTGCATTATCATCCAGCCAGTAGTGTCCACATGAAGAGTAGTCATCACATGACTGACGTACAGGACTGAAGTATGAACCCAGGGCTACTCTAGCCTGGCAGAGGCCAGTGGACCTGTACACATTTCTGCGGATTGATCTATGGCCAGGAAAGTAAGAGAAATGGGCAGTTTCCTGCTGTTTTACCCTCTCATCCATCTGGGTTGCTGTAACTGCCATTCACAGAGCCATGACTGTGTCATTGTTTCTGACTTTCCCTGAAGACACCTTTAGTCACTGACAAGCAGTATTCAGACCCATACAGTAGTCAAATATGAGGGGGGGTATAACACATTTGCACAGAATGGATATTCCTTGAGAATTCACAGGCTTCAAGTTAGATCATTTAAGTTCCTTTTTATGAAAATGAACCACCTGTTTCCTATCAGAAGCCTTCAGAACCAATGAAGAACACAGTTGAACTGACAGGTTCGTCAGTGGCAGTGTACAGATTACTTTCAGGTCCAGTTCCTTTGATCCCTGTCCACCTTGCAATGAATGAGCCAACCTTAGCACACCGAGGAGTGATGTCCTGCTGAGTCACTCAAGCAGACCTCATGTTTCTGTGTTCATTTTATAGGGTTCCTTGAGTAGTGACCAGTAACCAGAAGCATGCTCAGTAAAGGGAGAGTTGCCATCATGGGGGTGGCAGTAGTTGTCCACCACTTCTAAGTAAGCATTCCTGCTAAGGTGGCTAAGCTGAACTTTGGAAGATGAATCCTGGTATATATTTCAAAGAAAAGCCCTGTGACCATGGTGAGGCCATGACAAATCAAATACTGTGACACAGGGACCTAAAGTCAGGACTAAATGACTAAATGACATTAGTCCAGAAGCCACTATGATATAATGATTTTGTAACTTTATTGTTTTCATCTCTGTTTTTAAAATTAATTTTATTGACAAACAAATAGTAATGAGACAGTTTCAAAATAGGTCAGTAAGACAGTTATAATAATTAATACATTGCATATTGTTGTATTCATAGTGGCTATTCATAGTAGAAGATGCAGACATGATATCCTGTCCAAACACTATTAGTACAAATTCTTCTTCTCACTGAATTAAGAGAAAGTAGCTGTGTATCTATCCTATTTTGTATACACAGATACAAAATGGTCCTTCATTTATATCTCCTTTTTGTGTTTAGTTTTGTCTGAGATGGATATTCCATTGCCATTTAAATATTGTAGGTGCATGAATTCAGCAAAATAATCCAATATAGTCCACTAGTTCTTAATAGTAGTGGGTTATCCATAGGACTGGCAATGTCAGAAGTTGTTGACTTGAGCCTTTTATCTGTTTATTATTTTCATCTCTCATTTTTTTGAAGAGAATGAAAAAAATAATTTAAAAAACCATTAGAAGTGATACAGAATCTCATTAAATAAAATTACAGGAACCCTAAAGAGTAAATAAAATCTGAAAGATATGATAGGTACCTGAAAGATTTTGTAACTTTAGAGCCATGAGCACAGGGACGAATTTTCATGGAATGTTTTTCCATCTTAATTGATTTGTCTAGACATGCAATGAACTATCCACATAAAATGTGCATATTTGACTAATCTAATTATTAGTATAATCAGTCCACAAATATAATGGAACTTTAACTTGAGAATACTGGGGCTGAGGATATAGCTCAGTGGCACAAGTATCTGCCTGGCAAGCGCAAGATTCTGAGTTTGATTCCCACTATAGCTCCCAAAATAAATAAGATAAATTGAAAGTATTAAAAATAGCAATTTCTGGAATATATATTTAGTGAAACACACAAAACCACAAACACAGTCATAGGGAGAATCATGCCAAAGAATGCAAATGTGTATAGACAGCACTCATACACACAACCTCACAGTAACTAGTGAAGCACAGTTGCATGCACAGAATACAGAGAAGGCCTGTATTAATTTTTGTAGAAAACTAACTTTTACCACTGTATCCTGGCTCCTGTTCATAGGAGAAAGCTGAAATCAGAGTGGTTCTCCTGTCTGTCTTATCATATAATCAGTAAATTCATGACTCCAGGGGACATACTGTCTTTGGTCCTGGCTTTGTCTACCTGCAATTACAGATAAGGAGTGACTATGAAAATCAGGCCTGAAGTGTCCTGTATGCACATCTTTTGTACACTGGGTGACTTTAGAAATTTAATGACAGATAGTAGACAAGACAAGGGATTCCACAGGCAAATGCAAAGCAAACCTGCACAAGCCAAAAGCCATAAACTACTCATTGGGAAGTAGGTCTTCCATTTATTTTGCTGAGATTTATAATATGTATTTCTAATGGGAAAAATTTCTACTGAGGAAGAAAGTTGATTCCCTCTGCTTTGCAAACATGCTGTTTTGTTTTGTTATCAGTTCTCAGCAGCTAACTGAGAATTCTTATCAGAATTCCAGCTCCCCTGGATTTCTACCCCCTGAATAATTAATTGTGTACATCATCTGTAAGTTCAGATTTTTACATCTGGTTAATTGAAAACAAAAACCAAGAAAGCAATGTTTCATTTTTGTAGAATGATAAGATATCTCACAAAGTCATCTGATGGAAGGACTTTGGAAAAACTCAAAACAGGGATTGAGTTAGTGCACCAAAAGTGTGGTCAATGGATTATCCAGGAAAACTACTCTAAGACAGGATGTTAGCTGACTCATGGGCTCAGCAATGAATACAGTTCTGTAGCTCGGAGCACCTACACTGGGCCGCATGCCTGTGTTCGCAAGTGACTTTTCCATTTAAGGTGCAGAGCCTAAAGCATCCGTCTCTGCAGCATTTCTATCTGAGGTGTGGGACTATTTGGTCACAGTGAGGGTTAAATGAATTCATTTATATAAAATAGGCAGTGGTCTTAGACTTTTTTCTTTTCCTTTTTTTCTTAATTGACACTCATGATGTACATCTGAAGACTTATTTTGTGAGAAAATATATACAGCCTGACAAACATATTTACAAACAGTACACATGGGCTCAGAGGAAGGCATTTGCCAAACCTTAGGTACAAAAGCACATCACTAAAATGACGCGGCTGCTTCTTGAGACAACTGTGTATGGCTATGATTCTTCCTGGGAAGACGACATTTTTTTTTTTTTAATTCATACTACCAAAGATCTTTTCTAGGTGGAAGCTAGAGTCAGGGTGGCTTTTCAAACAGAAACAAGCAAGAGCGTCCAACATCTTACCACTTGGGATTTTGCTCAGTGCGTGAGTTGGAAATACATATAGTCTCCAGTGGCTATGGACTCCCTCTGCAGTGACAGAAAGGAAGGCACTGAGAAGACTGTGTCACACCTGCTCCTGTTTGCTCAAGTCTTTTTTCTTAGCTGTGGTGACATTAGAAACCTGGACAGGAATTACTGACCTGAGCAATGACACAAAAGCAAAGCATAAAGGGCACTTGTGGCCAAGCACAAGCTCTGCATGGAAGATTTATCAAGACCAGTTTGGTTGACACTGCAAAATTCTATCTCAACCAGGAAACCTACGACTGAGGCAAGCACTTGCCATCAGACAGTTGACAATGATGCTATCATACTTGCTATCTTCAACCAAGTGTCAGCTACTGATAGAACTGCAGGTGGCATATAGCAGACCCAAGGAAGTTTGTGAATGTCCCTTGTAACACACATGATCAAATTTTCTTTTCTGAATTTGAAAAGTACAACAAGACCACATATTTACCTCCCCAAAGAAGACAACCTTACCGTTCCATCTTGCATCATTTTACTCCAAATAGCCTTCTTAGAGAACATAAGGAAATACAGAGTGATTGTCAGTACATTGGTGTTGCTGGAGAATGACTGAAGGATGTTTTGGGGCATGAACACAGGGTTTAGGTAGATGGAGGTGTTTGAATAATACCACCTCTGCTGCTACCAGGGCACATTTCTCAGTAGTGGAAAGAATGAAAGGGAGTGGAACAGGGAATAAAAAGAGAAACAAAAGTGGATGGGACTACAGTAAAAAGTAAACAAACCCATATTAGAGTGGAGGGTTTCAACATGCTCTTGTCACTGTTTGACAGATACAATAGGAACAAAATAAGTCAGGGTATAGTCAGGGACAACACTGCTTTGGGTCAAATTAGGTCACCCCAAATGCATGTGTAAGTAAATTTCTAACTCTCTATGTGGAGATATGACTTACATGTAAATAGCAACATTATATCTGTAATCGGCAAGAGGTCACATTGGAGTGGGGTGGATGTGTCCATCCAGCGCTGCTGTTGTTCTTGTAAAGATGGGAGACAGATCCAGGGGGGCAGAATGCTATGTAATGGTGGAGGAGGAGAGTATAGTGCTGCAGCTGCAAGCCAGGAGAAGCAGGATTGCTCAGCAGCCAGGACAGGCTTGGAGGGGCATGGAGAGATGCTTTGCTAGGGATTTCAGAGGAAGGATGCTCTTGTTTACACCTCCAGTTTGGACTTTCAGCCTGCAGAACTGTGAGGCAATGATTTATCCTAAGATGACCATGCTAGTACTTGATCAGGGCTGACATGGAATCAAATGAAAGCACTATCAGTCTACTAGATCTCTTCGGCATTTGTACAATACCTCTATCACCAATGAGCAAGTATACTTCTTTCTCAAGGTCATGTCACATAATCATCCAGACAGACAACAACGTGGCCTGTAATGCATACCCTGGCATGCCGAAAATGATGAAGAGAATACAAAATATGCTCCCAGACTACTATAGGCCTAAAGTAGAATTCAGCAACAGAAAGAGAAATGGAAAAACTCCAGAATCTTTAGAGATTAACACACTCTATAGAACTCATGAGTCAACAAGGAGGCTTTTTTTAAACATCTTGAGCAAAAGGAAATGAAAATGTACCTTGTGAAATTTCTGAGGTACACTTCAAGTGCGATGCTCAGAGGGAAATTCACAGTGCCTCACACAATATTATAGAAAATGAAAACACCCAAATTCAATAATCAAGCTTCCATCCTAAGAAACTGGAGGAGCGTACTTCAAACAGAAAAGGAACAATGACAATTATTGCAGAAGTCAATACATTAAAGACTGGAAAATGAACTGAAAATCTGCTACCCCAGAATATAGTTCTCTGAAATGAATAGCAAGATTGTGAAACTTGTAGGCAGGCTAGCCATGGAACTACAACAAATACAGCAACCACTATCACCACATATAAGTCATAAAGAATCAGTAGCATAAATCCAAGTGAAGTAATCATTACTGATTTCATGGTAGAAAAGAAAATCTTTGATTATCTTTGTGCCCACATTGGGTAGCCTGCAGGAAATAGAACAATTCCTTTAAGGGCTGAAACTACCAAAAGGTACACAATAAGAAACACAATTTTAATAATCTTGCATCTGTTAAAGAAATGAAATAAAAAAATCAATAACTCCTAAAATGAAGCAGCAAGCCAGATGGGTTCACTTATAAAACGTAGCAAATTCTTAAAAAACAATCTTAGCGTACAAGTAAGTGGTCATGATCCTAGGTACTTACTCTCTTAAATTACAACTTTATGACCATACAAACATCTGCAGAGTGATGTTTATGGAAGTTTTAATTCTAGTTGCCCAAATGGGATGCAGCCCAGATATCCTTCAGTGGAATAGGTTATCAGGAAACGTAAGTCTCATTTATTTAAGACAGTGAGAAGGGTGACTCTCCTGTTCATATCCCCACACTGGGGTGGGCTTGGTCAGCTGCTCTCTTGTCCAAGCCATTCTCCTCTGCACCTCTCAGTGAACTGGAACAACTTACTTTGATGTCCCTTCTGGCTGTCTAGCAGCCACCCTCCTCTACACCATCATGGGCATTCCTGCCCAGTTCTGACCACTGCAATCTAGTATTCTTTTTTTCAAAGAGGTGTGTGTGTGTGTGTGTGTGCATGCATGCGTGTGTGTGTGTACCCTGGAGTGGTTACAATTAGAGAAGGAGGGTTCTGGGCCCCTTGTTTACATCCCCAGCCCTCACATCATCCTTTCCAGAGCATTTCCTGGGTTTGGCCTTGCCCCTGCTTTGGATCTCAGCCATAACATCTGAGGCTGCCCCTACGCCAATCGGGGACATGTACTTGGGCCAATCACAGTCCAGCAGCTGCTATATAAGCAGCACTCCACAGCTACTTATCATTGGTCTAGGGGGGCTTCCTCCAAGTGTACTAACCCTCTCATGTTGCCACAAAGGCCCTGTTAAAATAGAGACTCACTTTGATGGGCCTATAAGCCTGCTTAGAATTTATTTCTTGGATTGTATGGATGCTTATCCTTAGCATGGATGCCCATAAGAATGGGCTTTCAATCTTATCCTGAGCACCACGGACAGAGAGGTAGGTTCAAAAAGAACAGCAATAAATATTAAAGGCTGTTAGCATGGAAGAGCTCAAGAAGCCAGCAGCCAATGGAGGTCAGCCTCAGAGACCAGCTCTAGCAGGCAGCAGCTACAGTGATAGTGGCCAACCCCAGGGTGTGTCATCATGGGGTGAACCTGTGACATCAATGCACTAGCAGAGTTGTGCCTGGCTGGTTCATAGTTTCCATCTGAATAGTGCAAAAGCACCCCAGGCTTATTGGTAATGTACTCATTGGAACACCATTCGCTGATAAAAGCCATTGAGCTATCAAGTTACAATATAAAAGTCTGAAATGTATGTTGAGAAGTGCAGTAAGTCAACCTGAAAATGTTGCATATTCTATGATTCCAACAATGTGGAATTCAGGTAATGGGGAATTATAGAGCGAGAAGTATCTCAGTAGTTGCTAGAGGCTTAGCGGACAGGGGAGAGGGATTAATAGATGAAGCACAGATAATGTTTTAGGCAGAGAAACTGTTTTATAGTGGCGATGAATAACACTAGGCATTTGGCAAATCCCACAAAACTGTGCAATACTGACATTTTCTATATTCTATCATTGCAAGCAATGTACCACATTAATGATGAAATGTCATTTTAGAAAGAAAACAAATTTATTAGGGGACAGGGAGATGGCTCTGTGGAATAAGTGCTTCCCTGGCAAGTGTAAGGGCCTGAGTTCAATCCCTGGTTCGACCAAAAAAGAAAAAAAGGTTCATGGAAGAAGAAGATTCAAGACTTTTCTTTACTCTCTGTTCAATTTTTATATTAATCTAAAAGTGTTCCAAATAATGTCATCTACTATTTTTTTTTTAAGCTAGCATCACAATTGCAGGAAGAGTTCTATTTTAGATAATGTTTGGCAATCAGGTAAATGAGTAAATATTTGCATGCGATGTTTGCTCTCTCAAAACCAAATGGTAAATAGATCTTCACTTGTGTAGTTGTAGTGCTGCTGATTGATTTAATGAATTTAAATCTGCACACATCAAGCCCAAAGAAGAATATTGTGCAGCACATTCGGGGTCTTCAACTAAATATATCACAGAGTTCTAGAATGCAGTTAATCGCTGAACCCAATTGGACAGTACCTTTATCTCATTCCTTTTGGTGCTGCCAGGCAATGTAGAAAAAGAGCCCCTGGGACCCTTGTGCAGGCTGGCAGGGGCTTTCCTTCAATTCCCACCACTCTTGTGTCTAAATCTTCCATACCAGGTGCTGGGAAATATGTTACAAAAAAGATAGTTAAAATGCCTTTCTAATTTTTTAAAAAGACGATAGAGAAAAATAGTAAAAAAAAGACACACACACATTAGAAATGATATGAAATGTCACTGAACGAAAGAGTAGGAATTGGACAATGGTTGTTATACTGCATATTGTTGGCCTCAAATTAGTTGTTCAAATTACTCAACATAAACATTCAAAATTGCTCAAAAGCAAATTATAAAAAATTAAAAAGGGGAGAGAAAAAGATTGAAGCATTTGCTGTTCCTTTCAACAGATCAGCAGAAAGTGCACAGTATAATTATTCAAGCTACCCTAGGTACATATATACAGTTTTCACATCTTTTTTTTCAGAAAGAATGGCTATCATAAGGAAATCAACCAACAACAAATGTTGGAGAGGTTGTGGGGAAAAGGGAACACTTCTCCACTGCTGGTGGGAATGTAGACTGGTACAACCATTGTGGAGGTCAGTATGGAGACTTCTCAAAAGAATAGGACTAGAAATCCCATTCAAGCCAGCTATCCCCCTACTGGGAATTTTCCCAAAGGATTTGGATACACTGTATCATAGAGATATATGTATACCTATGTTTATAGCAGCACAATGTGTGATAGCAAAATCTTGGAAACAACCAAGATGTCCATCACATGA
>PVKA01033353.1:0-10587 GCA_004027165.1 Ctenomys sociabilis
AAATGCTTCAAACTTATCATTCTTAATAGCTGAGTAATACTCCATTATATAGAAATACCACATCTTTTTCAACCATTCTTCATGTGATGGACATCTTGGTTGTTTCCAAGATTTTGCTATCACACATTGTGCTGCTATAAACATAGGTATACATATATCTCTATGATACAGTGTATCCAAATCCTTTGGGAAAATTCCCTGACTTAGGCATCACAAAAGGGCTGGAAGGAACCAAACGGTCACAAAGAATGTAGGTAGACAAGCTCAGGCTAGGAACAAAGACAGCCTGAGAGCCAATCCAATGATGACAATTTCCTGGTGCCTGCCTGAGGGATGGAAGACATCACTATTTGTAATGGAAAAGGAGCTGAGAACAAAATCCCACTGATATTCACTTCTGCTGCCCATAATTCCCCCACACTAGCTGTCTGTCTTCCACATAAAACGCTTTTCCAAATAAACCATCTTCCTTCATTTTAAACTTTTTGTCTCCAATTCATTACAGAACCTCAGGGCTCATGGTCTCAGCATCGGTGTACTCCAAACAAGGGTGCTTGTCCATCCCATCTTGCCTTTATTCTCTTCAAAGAATTTTGTAGCTCAGGGCTTTCAGGAGGGTATGTACATTTCGAAACAAAGGAGCTGAGTGAGCTACTCCCTTTCTAAACTTAACCCTGAACAGCACTTAAAGGTTATTACTGCTTCCATTGTTCTATGAGAGGAAAAAAATAAAAGTCTTGGAGATCGGGGGTGCCCTACACGAGAGCACACACGCCAGGGCACTGGCGCCATGAAGGAGTCAGTGGGAGGCACAAGAAGCAAAGGCGTCTGGCCTTCACACTCTGAAAGCCTGAGTTATCCGCCCCTTTTATCCTTTTGCCTGTTGCTGTGGCTACCCTTTCTGTGACACTCAATAAACTAATTGCTACTAGGTGTATTTTGGCAATATTTTCATCATTACATGATACAATCTCCACTCTTATTGGCCCATTCAACTGTAACACTACCATGTTAATAACATCTCTGCTTTTCCTTAACAGCAAAACCTTTGATTTATCAATTTCTTTCTCCAAAATGTTTCTTTTCCGTTCTCCACAAAACCATTCAAATTACTGAAAATAATTGGAATTATTTTCATCACATTAAAATAGTGCAAATTCCAGTGAAGACAAAAAGAATGCGAATATTGGTTTTGAAACAAGACACTAACAAGAATTTTACTTGAAAATTGGTCTACTAAAAATAAATACATGGCCATGGAGATAGCTCAGGCATTTAAGGACCTGCCTGGCAAGTGCAAGGACACAGATTCAAGCCCCAGTATCGCATGCTTCACTGGGTACACCATGCCTCCACTGAAACCAGTATGATGGCACATGCCTGTAATCCCATTGCTTGGAAAGCTGAGACAGGAAGATCACTATGAGTCCAAGCTGCATAACAAGGCCCTATATCAAAAAAAGAAAAAAAATAGCTTAAAAATGAGTGTGGAAAACATAGACATTTGAATCTATTAAAATTACGACCCTAGCATGTGTCACTAGTGCAAACTTGGATACCACAGAATAAAATAAAAAGAAAATTGAGGATGATTCTGAAGAATATCTTACAGCAATTAAAAAATAGGAAGGTAAATAGATAAAAAGCTACAGTCCCATTGAATAAAGGAAAAAGAACTAATTTGATTTTGAAATGGAGAAGAGAAAATGAAACACAACCCCTAGACAGAAAATAATGCCTAAAATTATCTCAAAATTAAGATGGTTCTATCTTTTGTCACAGAACCAACTAATCTTAGAACCTCATGCAAAATAAAAACAAATACAAGGAACCTAGAAATATTATAGCAACATTACTGAAAACAAGGCATAAAAATGGAGTGGACTGTGAGAACTGGGTTACGGGAAGACAGCCAAAGGAACATCTATAAAGTGAGGCTTCTAAAAGGAAACAATGGAAACAGAGACACTATGAAAATATATTTCCAAAAATAGTTTTAACATCATGAAGCCTAAGTGAAAACTCTTCCAATTCTGCTCAGAACGCAATTGAAAAGCATGTCCTTCTGTTACAAGGAAGCTTAACTGGAAGGCAGTTGGAAGGTAAGGACCAACCAATGAATCAAGAAAAAGTGTACCGTGTGGCAAATCTAATAAACTATCCAGTTTTAAATGCAAATGCTAAATGCTTGTGAAGTTGATAACATCAAAGAAATCAATATACATCATGCCAATCATATTTAGATCAGAAAAAAAAGCGAAAGGGGAAAGGCCTAAGAAAAACTAAATATACTCAGTAAATTCCCAAGGAGGCACGATCAGCCTTGAGGAAAGGTAAAGCTGTTGACAAAACAAAGAACTAATAAAACCCATAACCAACAAAAGCTTAGCAAACACACTGTTTAATAGCAGCAAGCAGAGAAAAGACTGTGTCTTTTCTGTGTGTGTTCTCCCTCTCTGCCCCTAAGAAGTTCTATAGACCTTTAGACCCAGGTATGTCCCTGGCATCTTCTGCTCACTCATTCCTGGAGAATTTTTTTCCACTCTGCTTTCTTTTTTTCCAGTTTTGAGACTGAAAGTACAAATAAGCTACATAGCCTGTGGTTTCCTACCACTTGGTGCTGGCTGCTACCTCAGAATGAGAATGCAGAGTTAGAGAGACCTGCTTACAATGTTCCCACCAGAGCACGGTCAAATAGGGTACTCCCGGACTACACCGGAAGGGACTGACACACTATTTTAATTTCAAATTTCACGTAAGATACAATAAAGTATTATCTGGGGTAATGACTAAAAATGCCTGAAATAAAAGCAAAAGAAATAAAAGAAAACAATCAACCCAAAAAAAATTAACCAACTAAAGGTGAATTAAATTCAAAAAGCATGTGAATTTATAGAAAATAATTAGTAAAATGATACACTTAAATCTCAAATACATCAGTGATTATTTTATGAGAATAGCTAAAGGAATCAAAATATACATTTCAAGTAGAAATTACTACTAAACAAAAATAATTTCTTTTAGTTGAACAATAGGAAACAAAATAAATAAGCAATGTAAATGTATAACTTTAAAGTGAGAAGAATAAAAATAGATAATTAGATAAATGCACATAACATGCCACTCTAAAGAAAAAAATAAAAAGAAATTTCAACTTTCAGATAACAGCAATAGTACAGAACAAACAGGGTTTTTTTTTTTTTTTTCCTTTCTTATTGTGGCTGGCTCAGCCTGCTCTGGAGGAGGGGCTGCTGTGGTGCTGGGATTCTAACCCCAGCCCCTGCACCTTGCCTAAGCTTGCCTGAGCAAGTGCTTTAGACCACTGAACTTTCTTGCTGGCCCAAAGAACAGTTACGATACTTTTAAGAAGTCATTTTCATTATTCCTATATGTGATATAGGAATACATATTTTGTTTCTTTTCCTGATTTTTAATATAATTGTAGGAGACTGTGAAATTTTTATAGAATTTTTAAAGCTTAACAATAAAATACCCATGAGCACATTTATTTCTGTAGGTAACCAGCACTGCCCTGTATGTATTGCAGTTGATCCAATTTACTATGGTGTTGAAGCTGTGGGAACATTTTTATCTTCATAAATAATAATATAATACATTTATATCATTTTATATATATTAACACTGAAAAAATTAGTGGCATAGTAACATTGAATACATATAATGGTCAGATCTTGGTTTTTAATCCTAACCTCTAATGTAAGGAGGGTACATGCGCTCTTTGGCTACAGAGCAAATACAGGGACTACAGAAGAAAGTGCGCCAGCTAAGTGTGAAACATGCCTATCTTATTTTCTTTTAATTTCTATTTATACATGTTTGTGTAGTGATAACATTCATCATGAGGAGCTGCTATACGTATATAACACACCTCAGTTCCTTTTTAATCCCATAACTGTTAGAAAGTAAAGGGTTTCTACAAAAAACAGAATGCAAAAAATATCAGAAGCTAAAGTAACCCAGAGGGGCTAGGGAGATAACTCAGCAGTCTAAACTGCCTGTTTAGGCAAGTATAGGCAAGCACAGGGACCACAGATTATTCCAGGCACCACATATTGGGCCAGCCACACCCCCAAGGGAGGCTGAACAGGCCATAAATAAATAAATAAATAAATAAATAAATAAATAAATAAGTAACCTAGAGCCAACAGAAAGAACTCTCAGACAATAAATAATGAATCATTACATTTTAGCACAAAATAAGATGCAAGTATTTATCTGTTCAAGCTGATATAAATTATAGAATAAGTAAACAACAAAATAACATGTCCAACTTTCTCATTTTCAATCAATCCAAAATCTTTTGTAGTTATATTGCCTATATAAGGGTGGAATCCCATATTCCATATGTGCAGGTTGCACACCACAACTTCTCCCTAAAAAGAAAGTGAAAAATTGTAGAAAAGTATGAGTTGGGCTGGGGAGGTAGCTCAGTAGAATAGGTTCCTGTCTGGCAAGCCCAAGGTCCTGAGTTCAATCCCTGGTACTGAAAAAAAAAAAAAAAAAAGAATGAGTTGGAAATGGAAACAACTGGCAAACCAGTCAGATGATCAAGGTCAATGGCAACGGAGATGAGTCATGATCATGCTTATCTTCATGGGTTGATTTGAAAGCTGCCCCTTATCTTTGTTGTTGTCTGGAGAATCAATACTTTAGAGTAATAAAGAACAAGAGCCTAAGTCTAAATGAGGTCATTTTCATGGAGAGGCTTTCTAAAAAGCATTGGAATCCTGTGTGAAAACAGCCAATGGAAACAATACAATCTGGGAAATTCTTCCAGGGAAGAGAAGTTTCAAAGGAATGCAGTGTGATGCTGTTGTACTTTAGGTTTTTGCAAACAGAGTAATACAATACAGGACACATATTTATAAGATTATTTAATGTCAGCTATCAAAGAATCATGGACAAACAGTGCAGGAAATCTATCCATACACTAAATACCAAGAATCCAGCTGAGGACCTGGATCCAAAGCGATGCACTGCTTGAGTACAGCTGAAGACCTAGAACATATAACAATATTCCTAGGCATGGAACTGGAGGCCTACAACCCACAACAAAGTCTCATGCAGGCCCACTTCTCAGACTTGAAAAGGGTCAAAGGTCAGCAGTGGAAGCTAGAAAGACTGTGCCAGTGTGGATGGATCTGTACCAGCAGGCAGCAACATCTGCACTGGAGCCAGAAAGAGATGCTCAAAGTAAGGACCAGATCTCCCCTCAAAGGTACCACAGCCATCCTCACAACAGTGAAGTCCTGAGCTCCTGAAGCGATGAAGACAGCTGAGTTCCCCATGAGGAAAGCCAGTGTAACAAGCTTCTCCACAAGGCTGAGCCGTGCACCATCTTCCCCTCTAGAGAAGCCATGAAATAATGCTCAAGGTGAAGAACAGAGCTTCCCCAAAATTAATCATAGCCATCCTCAGGACACTGAGATCCCACACACCTCCTCCAACAAGAACAGTCAAGTTTACCAGGAAAGCCAGTATGACAAGGTCCCCCAGCAAAATAGCCCAAGAGAACCAGCAGCTTCCAACAGCTCCGACAGCTGCTCCAAACAGCTCCCCTAACAGCCTCTCAACAGCTGCTCTGATTCAGCTTCTTACACCCTGACAGCCATTCTCAGGTGGGCCTCCCATTCCCAGCAGGATGCTAGCTCAGTTCAGCTAGGTGTAACCAGCTGACCGCCAGTGGGCAATCCACGACAGAAGCCAATGATGAAACATGGAGCAAAGTGTGTCATTAAACAGCAAGTATGGAGATGGTTAAAAGCCATGTTTCAGTATAATGAATATATCACACTGATGCAAGATGTAAATTATAAGAGAATTTGGGAATAACATTTATGAAAACTTCCTGTATTCTGTAATATTTCTGTGCTTATAAGACCATTCTGAGAACAAAAATATTAGAAGTAAAGTTGAGCTGGAAATAATTAACATAGCTACTAACCAAAATTTGTTTTCAATCTTCATTTTCCTGAGGAGTCTCAGGTTTCTTCAAGAAGCAGCTCAATACTGGCCTCTTCCCTGTAGGATGCATGTGAGACTGCAAGACACATGCAAGCAGGAGAAAAATGTTGCCAAAAAATAACAATGAATGCTGTATTTGGAAGCAAAACAAAATCCTGTTACTGGTTACATTAGGTACAATTGAACATCAAATGAATTCTGTTGATTCTAATTGAGTTAGTATAAAATGAATAAAAAGATGTGAGTTTCCAATCTATGAGATAAATTATTTTACGTATATTTAACTCACCTTACTTCAACTGTCATACATTTATTTTATTATATATTTGATATGAGGTCTTGCTCCAAAGCTTAGACTCCTAGTGATACTCATGTCTTAGCCTCCCCAGTGCTGGGCTTACAGATGCACATCACCACGCCTGGTCTCAGTGGACAACTTGCCAAGCCTGGGTTCTGGTGCCTGGAATGGAATGCAGTGCCGGGGATCGAATTAGGTCCTCATGCTTGCGAGGCAGGTGCTTAGACTGGCCCAGGTGCTATTGCCCCAGCTCAACTCTAATACATTTAAGTCGCATAGGGTACCATTTAAAGCTAAACATCACAAGTTCAGTCTTTCCTTGTAAATGTGCACCTGCACACACCACCACAGGTTTAGATCTCAACATAACAGAAAAATCCAGTAAGAATGTATTAATAAGTAATACATGTGAGGAGTATTATTAATCATTATATCATCGATTTCATTGCATTTATTGATTGGAAATGAACTAATGCATTTAAATTCTTAGAAGTAGGGCTAGCACTTAGTACACTTACATATAATTAATATTATTTAACAGTAATTTTAAAACATTTCCACATGTTCTTCAGCCCCATGCTCTTACACTATTTTCCTTTAAATTTACTGTGACTATTACCAACTATAATACACACTACAAAATAGTTAAAGAACATGCAGATGTAGATTTTTCAGCCCAGTCATTTGGAACTTAATTTTGAACTTGAGTTTCAGAAAATATGGATTCTACGGTTTGGGTTGTTTTCATAGCACATTTGAACATTTTCCCTGCATGGCATCATACTGCACAGGCATTGGCGGTCACCCTGAAGGCATGCTCCAGCAAGGCAGTGTGTAGAAATGCGCTTCTTTCTTTACTGGTTGCACATAATTACATGTTCAGAGAAACATCTCAGCCTTAGCTTTCTATTCATGTTCAATAATCCTCTTCAGTTCTACACCAAAGTCAATGCAGAATTGTTACTATTTCAGAAAATAACATGCCAATGAACATTATGGATTGATGATTTAATCTCTAAGATATAGGCTCTGATTATCTGCATTTTAATAAACTTTTTCTTTAGATGTCAAAGACTAGAATAAAAATGATAATATGTGAAACAATATAAGGAATTAAAAGAAAATCAATATTCATTTTAGTCTTTGTAATTGTACTAGCTGTATTGTTTTTATTACTGAAATAAATTGAAAATTCAACTTAAAAGAACCTAGCAATCTTAGAGAGCATAATTTGTTTGTATATTGTGGAATATCTATAAATATGTAAATTATGCATCTTTCTTACTCAAGATTATTTTTTCTAGAGACAAGGTTTTACTCAGTATTTTGGGCTAGCTTTGACTTCACAATGTAAGTCAAGTTGGCCTTGAACTCCAGGCAATCCTCCTGCCTCAGCCTCCTGAGTATGGGGATTACAGGCATGCACCACCCTGCCCAGTTTATCCAAAATTTTCAAACATACTTTGTTTAACAACACAAAAATACAGAAAGATAAAATTTGAGTGATTTTTAAAAATATTTAACATAGCCTGATTTTTTTAATATTCTACAGAATAACCTTACATTTGTGTAATACAATCTAAACCATTAAATTATTCCAAAGTTAACAATAATTAAATATTTATAAACATTTCTTTTATGTTTATAGACAAGTAAAACCACAAGACAAAGTCAGTACCAGAATGCAATCTGGATAAAATATTATAGTGGGAAAGAAATATGAAACAATATCTTAAACAAATCTTCAAAAATTTAACATGAACATAATGATGATGTCAGATTCTCAACTTCCTGCACTTGGAGATTTTAGTGCATTTTCCTTGAAATTTTAAATTCTACAAATAAAGAAAAAATGAATCCCTTTTCCATGCTTGCACTAATTTCCAGAACAATATATATTTTTTCAGAATAGTATTTTAAAGGTTGTGGTATCTTGTGGGCTTAGATTAGTAATTGTCTACTTTAGCGGATCAAAGGAAAGCTTTGAAGCAATTTAAGAACTTTTTAAATGTACATACAAATTCGCATCCTCAAATCACATTATAGTTAGCTGAACAAAACTGTTTAGATTGGGTCTCAAGCGATTCAAAAATCGCTCAAGTAATGTTAATCTGTATCCTTGCACAAGAATATCTTTGGTGTTTTAACTGCACCGTTGTTGTAGCTGTATAATATGCATAGTGTTGTATGGTTTTCCACATGGGTCCAAGACAACACCCTTACAAAACTAGTATTTCACTGAATGTATCACATCTTTTTACCACTGTATTTTACAGAGGACCACTGACTTAGATATGCAGTACTCTCTCTCTTTCTTCACTGAAGTTACTTCCTATAATTTTCAAGGCTTTCTCTCAGAAGACACTAAAATCAATTATCAAAATGTAAAAAAGATCAAAAAATTTTTCCTGCATAAATAATCTAATATTTTTCTTTGCTTCATACCTATTATCCACTTAAAAGATGCAAGGGGACTGGCAGCAGACCACTTTTTTCTTGAGTAGAATTTTAAGGCTGGCGTGTCTGGACACGTAATCATTTTACTTCTTTATACATACTAGAGAAAGAGCAAAGGTAAATGATGTAGGAACATAGTGAACAGTAAAAAAGAAATTAAGCAGAATGCTTTTATTACTGCTATAAGAAAAATTATTTTAAAATCTGTTGGCTTCAAATAAGAACCATGTATTATAAATCATAATTTTATAGCTATGGGATTTCACTGAGTTTGGGTGGTTATTCTGCTTTGCTGGGTACTGAAATGGTAATGTTGAGTGGTGGACTTTTCTGAAGGGTCCAAGAATATCCCACTTATGTCCATCCATGCATATGTGTTTCGTGCGGATGACTAGAAGGCTAAGGTAAAACAGGATGGGTGCTACAGTGTCCGTATACCGTCAGCATTCACACCATGCTACTGAAGGCCAAGGCACCAAAAGCTGGGGGGAGCAGACTATATGGTAAAACACATGGAAAATTCATGGCTTTCTGTGCACTAGCCTTGAAATCACTTCTCCTGTGTTCTGTCACTCAAGATAATCGGAAGCTATCCAAGGTTACTTATGGAAACTCAGGGAAACATAGAAACTATGTGAAAGCGTTCGGAGGACATCACCCGCAGGCACTGTCATGGGAAATGCCAATGGGAGCTCTATAACCTGAAAGAAGAGGGGTAGCAAATGATGCCAAAGAAATTACAAGCATAAAACTCACTGGTAATTGAGGTAACAGCCAAGCTTAGAATACACTTCTACTAGAATAGTATATGTACCTCCCTGACATATAATGAAAAAGATTCAAAGATAAAACATGATAATACTGACCTTGATAGTTTGTTAAGGGATATGCACTTTAACAAAAAGTAAATGATGGAAGCAGAATCCAGAATCTTAAGGGTGGGTTTAAATTACAAAAGGCTTTTTAATGTGAAAAATCATTTTTTGGGATCATCATGAAAATGGAAATTGTTTTTGGTCAGTCCCATGGAAACTACAAAGAAAAAGCCTAATTTACATGCACTACATATAGAAAGCAAAAATGAAGTAAAATCAGAGAAATCACTTACCCTAGAAAGGAAGAGAGGGAAATTTAAAAAAATAAGAAATCAAAGAAACAACAAAATTATAGTTATATTCACTTACCTATCAATAAATAATTGAGGCTATTATGTCTCTTCATGGAGGCCTATGTTATGCTTCACAGTACATTTTTAATATTTTTTCCATTTTTCCAACTTTTACTTGACCTAAACTCTCTCTGCAGAGCCTGTTTATGTCTGTCTTTAATAAATGTGAAACATTGCCACTATTTGAAACATTACATTGAATATAGAAACTATTAAATCCTGAAATTAAAATAATGTCGAATGTTTCAAAATAAAATAGAATAAATGGAAAGGAAATGATAGTCTCTTGAACTCAAAAGGACAGAAAGTGTCCAAAAGGATAAAAGTATTCCAAATTTTTTTGGAAAGGGAGTGACTGAAAAAAAAATCTACAAACACGAGCTATGTTTCATGGATTAGAAATTAGGACTCAACTATCAAAATCAAGAGTATGGGAAGGATCATATAAAATCATGTTGGACAGGAAAATGCTAAATTAAAGACACGATCAGGGCTGGCAATATAACTCAGTGGACTAAGCACTTGCTTAGGTAAACGCAAGAAACAGAATTTGATCCCTAGCACCTTATGCTGTGCTGGCCCCACACATGGGTGCTCCGAGCCAGTGGTGTAGTCCCGTAGTGACAGAGTGCACCTGGGGTCCCAACGCCGGGGAGGCTGAGAGCAGGACCATTGCGGC
>PVKA01033353.1:10687-24571 GCA_004027165.1 Ctenomys sociabilis
AGAGAGAGAGAGAGAGAGAGAGAGAGAGAGAGAGAGAGAGAGAGAGAGAGAGAGAGAGAGAGAGAGAGAGAGAGAGAGAGAGAGAGACTTACCTGTCTTTTCAGGTAAATAACAGCACATAGAATTTAAGAGATGTTGAAAAGCTTTTATCATAAATTTTCAAATGAAGATGACCGACACATGGCTATTACTGTTATTGTTACTCAACAGGTCTTCATTAGTTTAGTACTTTCACAGTTCTTTCATAGCTCGGTTACTTGCATAGGAAGAAATAGAAATCATTCCATCAGGCTCAAAAACACCAGAAAGGATGAGGAGGTAACAGCATTTATTGCATATTACCTCTGTGTTAGATTCTACATATGCTTGAATACATTTTGTTCTCACAAATACTTGGAAATAATATTCCACTTAAAATGTGAGAAAAATTTCAAGAGCATGTTTATCTTACCAAATGTCATATAGTAATTTACAAAATCAGAGTTTAAATATCTGCTCTTGGGTAAAGTTATTTTTAGATACGTGTCAAAAAATGTCAGAGTGTTGCCTTAATAATCAGGTGCATATGAAATATTTTGGAATGAATATAATCATGAAATACATTGTTGTGAAATAAAATACATTCTTGTCTTTATCAAAGGAATACATGCCTGCTCCTCAGCTTTTGTTATGGTTTTGTCCTGATAAATTCAACCTAAGTTTAAAGTGTAATTGACAAATGATCCTGTAATTATCTGTCCTCAAAAAGTAGACATTCAACACTGATTGCATGAGAGACCATGGGCAATACGATTTTGAGTCCACACTGCAACAAATGACATAAACTTTGTTACAAGAATGATTATTACACAAGCAATGTGTCAGGTCGCGAGTATTTTCCTGTAGCTTTTGGGTCACGTTCACTGTATGCCAAATCAGAAAACAGACATACAAATTAATGAGACAATAACGTAAATTATTAATTAACAATTTACAAGGTTGAAATAAATGCTGCTACTTGTTGAATGATCATTTCTATTTTCACCCTGGAGTGGAGGTTCCCCTTCAGTTTTTTCTACTCTCCGTGCGTAGTGGGGAGCCTCATGTCCTGTCCTCTCCCACAGAAGTTTGGCAAAAACTCAGTTCCAACCAGTTAGCTGTTCTAGAGGAAATGTGAGTGCTTCCGAGGACACTTACCTTAAATTTCCTCAGACTTTACCAGATAGACAATGGCTCAACTTCAACTATGCAGACAAAGACAATGCTCTAGGGAATAAAAATTCACTAAACATCTAATTACCTCGTGGTAACTTGGGTCCAGGAGCACTGTTGAACCTCCCAGAGTGCTCAAATGCTGTGTGCAAGAGAAAGGAAAAATCTGTGAAAAACCCCAGCAATTTTAGCTGATACCTTACTAATGAAATATTAATTATACTTTTTTCTTCCACTCCATACCTCTCTCAGTTGGTCCATCATCACCCCTGTTTTGGCAGAACATAACTCACTGTCTACTTATCCAAATGTGGACGTGGGGGAAATGGAAGTTTCAGGCCTGAGTGATAGCTCAGTGGTCTAAAGGAAGGAAAGAACGAAGGAACACAAAGGAAGGAAGGGAGGGAGGCAGGGAGGCAAGGAGGCAAGGAGGCAGGGAGGGATGGAGGAAGGAAAGAGAAAGAGAAAAAGAAAGAAAGAGAAAAAAGAAAGAAGAAAGAAAGAAAGTGGAAGTTACTTCCCACTTCCCATCACACAGTAATGCTCTGTGCCTCCAGGACCTCAGCTGAATCATTGTCAAAAGGAAAAAAAAACCCTGAAAGGCAGAGATGACCTTTCCAGTGGTCTGGTAAAATAGAAGTTAAAAGAAGATGACTCATATTTATGAAACATAATTTCTCAATTTTGCTAAAATACTCCAATGACTTACATTTGCACTGGTTCTCAAAATACATGAATTGCTCTTGTACTTGTTGCATCAGTAGATATTAGCGACAGAGAACACAATATCTTGAGTTCATCCAGCAACACAGAGCTTGTGTGCAATACCACTTCAAAGAACCTTACTATTTTAATTTTAAGATATCCTGTTATTTCTTATATATTAAATATTATAATACATACCTAAGAACAAATTTAAAATTTTTCATTTTTTATTGTTTTTAAAAGTAT
This sequence comes from Ctenomys sociabilis, assembly GCA_004027165.1. Lineage (NCBI taxonomy): Eukaryota > Metazoa > Chordata > Mammalia > Rodentia > Ctenomyidae > Ctenomys > Ctenomys sociabilis. The sequence continues at coordinate 12,830 of PVKA01033353.1, forward strand.
GCCATATCTTTCGTGATTACCTAGAGAACTATTCATGAATACTAATATGTGAAATTATTTTTTATATCCTTCAAATATAACCCCATTTACAAAGCTAGAATGGAGATATTAAAGAAAAATCTCCCAGTGAAGCTTTGAAAAGCATTTAGTCTTGCATGATGATTGTCACTTTTCCTCAAAATCTGTACAATTATCCAAACTAAACTGCATCAATACCTAAATGTACCTTTTACCTTCTTTCATTTATTATTTTCCTCATCTCAGTTTTTCCTTCCCATTGAACAATTCCCTTCCCTATAGTATCTATTATACATTTTAGATTTTCATTCCTCTTACAGGTTCTCACTGTTGCAAGCCAAAATGATGTTTGCACATGGGGATTTGATTTACTTCACTTAACAATATAGACTTTAGCTGCATCCATTTATCTACAAAATCATCAGATTTAGTTTTTTATACCTGAATAATACACCATTGTGTAAAAATACTGTATCTTTTTATCAATTTCTCAGTTGATGGGCATTTGGGTTACTTCAATATTTAGCTATGACAAATTGTGCTTCTATAAACATGGGCACACATATATCCCTGTGGTTTGATGAGTTCAGTTCTTTTGGAAAAATGACTAAGAGAGGAACAGCTGACTTGAATGGGACCTTCAATCTTAGAATTTCAGAGATCTCATAGCGATTTCCATAATGAGTGTATCAGCTAGCACTCCCACCTACAGTGGAGAATGAAGGGTTACTTTTTCCTCACAGTCTCTCCAGCATTGGTTATTGGTTGACTTCTTGATGGTAGCCATGCTCTCTGGCATAAGAGGTTATCTCAGTGTCACTTTAATTTGCATCTCTTGAATGACCAATGATATTGACATTTTTCATATATTTATTTGACATTTGCATCTCTTCATTTGTGAATTGTATATTCATCTGAGATTCCCATTTTGGGATTGGCTTTTTGAAGTTTGGCAGGGTGATTTCTTATAATTCTTTATATGTTCTAGACAGGAGTCCTTTGTCTGATGGATAGTCTGCTCTCCTTGTCTCTCACTTCACTGGTTTTCTTATTATTCTGCTGTAGATTTCTATTGAAGTGCAGAAGTTTTTAAAAAAAAATGAGACTCCAATCACTGATTCTTTCAACTATTCCCCATGCAGGTAGATTTTTATTCATGAACTCTTTACCTACTTATATGTCTTTAACACGTTTTTCCTACTTCTCTTTCAGAAGATTTAGTGTTTCTGTTTTAATAAATCTCTGATCCATTTTGATTGTAGTTTTGTGCATGGTGATGGGCATGAGTCTACTTTCATTGTTCAGTATGTGGTAAGCCAGTATTTCTAGCACCATTTAAAAGAAGCTGTCTTTTTTCTAATGAACATGTTTGCCCCCTTTATCAAAGATAAGGTGACTGGGTATGCTTGTAGTTGTGTCTGCATAGTCCAATCTATACTATTAATCCTCAGGTCTCTTTTTATGCTAGTACCATATTCATGTTATCACTGTAGCTTTGTAGTACAATTTGGGAGATAGTACAGCTACCTAAGTGCCTGCTTGGCAATCACAAGGACATGGGTTGAATTCTGGTCCTGCAGGCCATGCCAGCCCCTGCCGAGCTGGTCACAGAACCTGGGCATGGTGGTGTGCTCCTGTAATCCCTGAGCTGAGGAAGCTGGGACAGGAGTATCACTGAAAGTTCAAGCTGCATAGAGAAACCTTATGCCAATTAAGTAAAAAAAATAAATAAATGTTTTTAAAAATTAAAAAAAAAATGATTTCCAATTTTAGAAAATGTTAAAGAAAAAGAAGCTGAGGTCAAAAGAAAACCGAAGACATAAGTGACCATTTTAGTAAAAAATTAACTATTATGAAAAGGAAGTAAGCAGAAGTGTAGAAAATGAAAAAAAGCAACGGAACGTTTTGTAACAAATGTTACCATTGTGAGCACAGATTGTCAGAATTGAGGACATGGACATAAAGTCATAAATTCAACATGTCTTAAGATCAAGATATGAAGCAAGTTGGATACAGCAGCTGATAAAGGACTCAAAAAGAAAACTAGCCTCTTAATTATAAGAACAAAAAAAAAGTAGCCTGAAAATTTCCAAGTTTAGGGAAAGAATGCCACATTCAAGTAAAGAGGTATATAGGAACTCAAATATTCATTACCAGGAAACAAACCTATTCATGATACATAATAGCCAATATTCTGTAAGGTCAACAAAAGGAAAAAAAAATTAAAAGCTTTTGGAAAAATATAACAAGCAACCAAAAAGTCCAATGCTACCAAGATAGCAGCTAATTTCTCAGCACAGGCATCAAGGCGACAAGAGCAGGAAGGCAGGGTGGAGCATGTGCTCCCACTCTTCAGACATCTGCACAAAGTGATGCAAAGAGACCCAGGAACTGCACTTGTTAAGGGAACAATGCAACACAAAAAAAATAACTATTACTAATATTTATGAAAGAAATATTGGTGTACTTGACTTCATAGAACAAAAAATCAGTAGAGTTAGGAGGATAGAAAAATCCCAACAAAATTATAGTAGGGGATTTCAGTATCCCACTCTCATAAACAGGTCAACTAGACTAAAAGAAATCAACTAAAATATCAGAGATAAACTGCAACACTGAACAGAAGGACTTCCTTAATAGCTACCGTACATGTTATTCAATAATTCAATAAATAATAATACAATTTTTATTAGCAATGCATGGAACTTTTTCTAGTGTAGGCTATACCTTAGGCCATAGACATGCTTAAATAAATCAAACAATTGAAACAATCTTGTGCATACAATAAGTCATAGTGAAGTTAACTAGAAACTAATAGAAGTATACACAGATATTATGAAAATACATGGAGAATAAATAACACATTATTAAATAAAAATGAATCACAAAAGATATCAGAGAAGAAATTAAAATATTGTGAAAAGATGATAGAATTTGAACATGGTATATCAAAACATGTGAGACATAATGAAGGCTTTCATAAGAAGTTCATAACTGAGAGTGCATATTTTAAAAGAAATAAATGATCTCACTAAGGCAAATGATACAAGATCCTAGAAAACAAAAAAAATCAAATTGAAAGTATTATGAGGCTAGAAAGTATAAAGGGCAGAGCATATCTTAATGAAACTTGGAATGAAAAAGTATTCAGTAAGTCAAAAAACTCAGAGTTGTCTCACTGAAAGGATACAAGGATTAATTAACTCTTAGCCATGCTCATCAAAAGCAGGAAAGAAAACTATAGACCAATGCAGCTAGGAATGAAACACTTGAAATCAGAACTGACACTGCCAAAATTTAGAGGATTGTAAAAAGTACTGGAGACCCACGTTTGAACATGTTGGACAACTTTGCAGAAGAGGACAAATTCCTAAACACATTGAATACCAAGTTAAAAAAAGACGGTATGAAAATCCTGGATAAACTAGCAACAGGTAATGGAAATGTTAGCAGTAATAAAAATCTTACCAAAAAAGATTAGAAGAAGTAGAACTTGCAGCCCCTTTCCTAACTTTAAGAAAGAGGGGAAACAGCTTAGGTTGAATTAAACACCAATCGCCAGCACTTTAATCAGTGATCCCCATGCAACAAAACATCCATAGTAATTCTCAACAAAACGGATCCCAGAGCTTTGGGAAGGCAAGCACAATAAGTTGCTAAAATGAATATATTACATTCTGTTGTTTATCCAGAAAAAAAGCATTAGGACAACCCAAGACCTGTTAATTTATACCAGAATTTCAGTAAGGATACAAAGCCAGTACTCTTCAAACTCTTCCATGAAACTGAAAGATGAAACCCTGAACCTAGTATCACCTTTGTAGCAAAGCTATACAAAGATTTAACAAAAAAGAGAAAACTATAGGCCACTTTACTTAACAAATATTGGTAAAAATTCCTCAATAAAACACAAACAAAAAATAACAAGTGATAAAAAGATCAGATATAATTATAGTGTAGGCTTTCCTCAAAGGATGTAAGGGTAGTTTAACACACGTACATCCAAAAACAGTTATTCTCCTGTAAAACTGGTGTACACTGAAAACATTATGCCAAGTAAAATCAGCCACATCAAGTTCACTACCACATAGTTCATCTTATTTGAGAAAACTAAAGTGTAAATAACTACAAAGCAAGACAAAAGATAGGTGGTAGCGAATAGGGAAACTGACATGCAGATGGAAGGACTGGGGGTGACTGGAGGGAGAGGAGAGAAGGCGACGTAAAAAGGGTGACAAGACATTGTATGCGTGTAACAGTTTCTCATGGAGGGAATGTATTGTGGGTTACAAACATATCTGTCTCAGTTACTTTTCTCTTACTACAAAAAATAATAATAATGATAATTAACACCCAAAATTAAGGAAGGAATGGTTTATTTAGCTTACAGTTTATAGCAATTTCAGTCTATAATCAGCTGGCTCCAGGCAGGGGTAACAGTTTAAGGCAGCAGAAGACAGAAAAAGCAAGAGCAGAAGAGGTGGGGTCGAGCAAACCTCTTTTCCTTCCTTGTATTGTAAGTAGTCTCCAACCCCCTTGGGCAGGTGTCACACTAGCACCATCTCTGTGCTCTCTGCTTACACAGGCTGAGGATGTTTACAAAGTGAAGACTGGACCCCTGTTGATTTGCTTTGTAAACTTCTAAACTTCTCAAGTTGGCACCGTGTGTCAACAATTCCAATATATCATAAAAATTATTTAAAAATTAGGAGATATGTACATGTGTTTGTGTTTTTGTTAATTCTGTAACAGAAAACAATTGGATTCCATTGTTTTACATGTGTAAGTTATAGTGTCTTATAGTTTTAATTATATTTATTTATCATTTTAATTTATCTTTTATTTTTATTTTCAAAGAGAGTATATAATGTTCTGCATAGTGAGGACTTGCAACACCCAGATTGCTCCTGTCTGATTCTTCCTCACAATCAAACTATTTTTCGATGTTCAGGATCAGTAGAAGCACTACCCTGAGGAGTGTAGTGTCAATCGTTCTGTTTAGCTTTTCTTTATCTTGAGAGAACTTTTCCTTGTATATGACACCAGGTTAAAGCACTTATAGTTTTCTGGTTGTGGCTAGCTCTAGAAAAACCCAAAAGTTTCACTTGTATGGAGAATTAAGTTATCTTATTTGTCTGTGACTTTCTGTAGAATTACTGATATATTAAAGCTGCCAGAATGGTGACATGCACACACACACACACACACACACACACACACACACAGTGAGAGAGAGAGAGAACAAATTAGAATTAAAACAAAAAACTACAAGTGATATAGTGTTTGTTAATTGTCTTCACTTAACAAAATAATAGGAATTTCACAGTATTTTTTGTAATACATAGTATTGTCTTCCAACAAATTATTTATATTACCAGATATATAACAGTTACTGAGTTCAGGAGAAGGACAGGACAGGGAGTGATGGAAAGAGATTTTTCTCTGGATGTAAACAGGACGATTTGGACAACTGTACTGTGCATTTCTGCTGGTCTATGGAAAGAAGCAGTTAATGCTTTAATTTGTTTCATCTCCTATTTTCAATTGTTTGTACTTTTGCTCCTCTTAATTATCATTTTAAAATGAAACATTTTGATAAACACAGAGCACATCTCACACCAAATGCCTGGTTCTTTTCCACTCCACCATCGATCTACAATTCTCTTGGTATCCATTGGGTGCAAGGGAACCATACCTATAAATATAAGCGCACATTTACACATATATGGCAAAACGTACCCACGTATGTTAAAATATGTGACTAACAGTTATAATTCTTTACAAAATTACATAAATAATGAACCCAAAATGTTTCCCCTAAGAAAATTGTTTTACCAAAATATGTAACAATATCATTGCTTGATTTTATTTTATCATTCTGACAAAACCAAGTTCATGAATGACAAAAAAGATACCAGAAAAACACCACAAAATACAATGTACTTTATTTGATTATTGTATACCTGAGGGATTTCTAGCAGTACAAAATATTGTACATACTATTTATGGTTTCATAGAATAATTTTATTAAAAATTATTCTCAGTGGAGGGATATACCAATGAAGCATTTTATGGAATAATTTCTTAATTATAAAGTATACATTAAATTTTACTTTTTATTTTTCCCATTTTATGAGGTAAAAGATAAATTTTTCCTGATTATATGTTGGCAAAGAAAAGTTCACTACTGATTAAAAGAAAAACTTAAATAATATAGTATATTGTCATCTATTGTATAGTCTTTTAATCTGCAAAAAAATGAGTGGACTGATTATTTATAAGTAATGTAAAGTCAAAATTTCTATGGTGTTAATCATCAGTATCACAAACAAATATACAGTGATTTTCTTGGCATCTGATTTTGCCTGGTGTGTGTATGTGCTGTCTGTCCACTGAGCTTATTCAGATTTAAGGGTTCATCTTGCTGGTTTCTGTGGCCATTGGAATGAGAGAGGCTCTCAATTTCCATGCTCATTACCCCTAAGCACACCAGGGTGGCCACGCTCAGCGTGCTATAACAAAGTTTGAAGAACGGGCAGTCCCACCTGCAATCAACTATTTTAAGAATCCCCCTTTATCGTCTCAGCTAGTATCCAGCTGATCATATCAGTTGAAGCTGGTAACCTTGGTTGTCAAGTTGACATCTAAAAATTAGAAAAATATACTTCTCATTATGTTTGTGGTGTGTTTCTGTAAATAAATTTTTATGGGTTGGCAAACCCAGTAAGAATTTGTTCTGAATGTTGTTAGCACCTGATAGGCTGATTCTACTGGACAGAAAGTAGAAGGGGAAAGCATGAAGGTGGGCCAAATTCTTGCCATTCTTGCTTCTAGATCCATCCCCAGATTCTTGTAAGTACATACTGGTCCTTTTTGTAACATGAGAATTCCAATTACATTAGGCAGAAAGAAAGTAAATATCTAAGTATAAATATTGAATTATGGCTCTATATGCCAATTGCTTGGTCACTGAATAATACTTCAAATGATCCCTCAAATTTACTTACTGAGGACATTTTTCAAATAGACACCATTGTTTGACTCATAGTAGGTTCTGTTCATTACATTCAAATTTTCATGTATGAAATTTATTGTCTTACTTACATGAAAATCTTGATATTACAGATTAGTGTAACAAATGAAGCCAACCAAAGTGTACAGGAATGTAAGGAGTGATACACTGTGTTAACTTGAGAAGTTTAAAAGTTTAACTTTTATGTTATACCTTTAAAATTTTATTTCTACTTTTGAGTTCTTACACTACGGAGATTATACACGATATTTACAGATATAAGTCTGTTATATTTCACTTATAAGTACATCTTCATGTTGCATCCTCTTATATATGAAGGCTTCGAGTTTATCATTCTTTATAGATGAGCAATACTCCATTGTATAAAAACACCACAACTTTTTCATGCATTCCTCAGGTGATGAGGATTTTGATTGCTTCCAAGATTTGGCTATCACAAGCTGTGATGCTATAGACATAGGCGCACATATATCACTGTAATATGATGCTTTCAGTTCTTTTGGGGAAAATCTCAAAAGGGATGGATAGCTTGATTAAATGGGATTTCCAGTCCTAGTTTTTAAGGAATCTCCACCTTTATTTTCATAGTGGTTTCAGCAGTCGACGTTTCTACCAGCAATGGAGGTTCCTTTCTTCCCCACATCCTTTCCAACATTTGTTATTGATTAATTTCTTTATGATAGTCATTCTTTATGGGGTGAGATCATATCTCAGTGCTCTTTTAATTTGCATTTCATGGATGGCTGGTGATGTGGAGCATTTTTTTCAAGAATCTATTAACTTCTAAAATTTCTTCCTATGAGGAGTGTGTCCTCATCTCAGATGCCCATAATGGATTGAATCTTTAAATTTTGTGGCCCGGATTTTTTTTAGTTCTTCATAAATTCTGGAGAGAAGACCTTTACCTGAGTGCTTATTAGAGGGCAAATTGGTCAAGTAATGGTCGTGACCCATCAGATTGCTGACACTGACAAAGGATCTACAGACTGTGGTACAGGATTTCAGGGTAAATCCTGAGGGGATTTGACGGACCTTGGCAGATACAAAGGTTGCGGTTTTAGTTACATAGGTCTTTATCTTGGTCTTAACCATCCAGCAGAAATATATAAAAACAAGGTATAAAAAAGTAAAGCCATTTTAATATGCTGAGCTATAAAAGGCTCCAGTCAACAACTTCTGACATTGCCAGTCCTATGGATAACCCACTACTATTATGGACTGCTGGACTACATTGTATTATTTTGCTGAATTTACACACCTACAATATTTGGATGGCAATGGAATACCCATTCAAATGAGGGGAAAACAAAAAGGGGGATATAAATGAAGGACATTTTGTATTTATATATATATATATATATATATATATATATATATATATATATATATATATATATTGTCGTGGTTCAGTGAAAAGAAAGCTTTGAACTAATGGTGTTTTTAGACAAGATATCATGTTTACATCTTGTGCTGTGAATAACTACTATGTGCAACGTATTAATTATTGCAGCTGTCCTAGTAACATGTTTTGAAACTGTCTCATTGGTATTTCTTTTTCAATAAAATTAATTTTTAAAAAGTTTAACTAGGCAACTCAGCAGGGAGCCAGCTTCCTCACTGTGTAAATATCCTGAGCAAATGCAGGGTGTGTAGACTGTTTTCAGTATAAGAGAGGAAAAGAAGTTTGCTCTGTATCCCTTTTTGCTGTTGTTTTTGTTGCCTTTTAGAACCATGAATTGTGTCTGCTGTGCTATACCACCCTGACTGAGAGCCAGCTGATTATGGACTGTAACCTTCCTAAATTTGTGCGAAATGAACCTTTCCTTCTTTTGTTTTTCTACATTATGTATTTTGGCTCATCAATGAGAGAAAAGTAATCCAGACAGTATTTAGTATCAAGAGATGGGTCATTGCTGTCATTAAACCTGAATTTGTAGTTCAGGAGCCTTTAGGATTGGCTTGTAGGAAGAGTTGGAAAGGGTTCAGAAATGTCATCTGAATAAGTAATGCTAGAATGCTTTAGATTCTGCTATGGGAGTTCCTCGTTAGAGCTCAGAAGACCAAAAAGCTGATAGGATTTCTAGCAGCAGACACCAAGTTGGGGAGCACTTGCTGGGAGGAAGGACTATGCTGGTTTTTGTAATAAGGATGACGTATGTTAAGGCTTTCTGAAAGATTTTTTCACATTTTGTTCCTATCCAGAGATTTTTCTGAAACTGATATTAAGGGCAATGGACTAATTAATCTGGCAAAAGAAATCTCAATGCAGTTTAATATTGAGCCTCTGGCATGGCTGCTATTGGGGACTTTTAGTCAGGGCCATATTGAGAATAAAGAGCAAAGAGCCAAGCAGGATGATTTAAAATTTGTTTGGCCAGAAAGGAATACCAATAAAGCTGTGGGCTGCAAAGACAATGCTAAGGAGAGCTTGACTGATGAGAAAGAACAGGAGAATATAAAAGACGATCTGAAGGTAGCACAAGGAGCACGTCTCCATCATTTACAGCCTCAAAACCTCAAAAATGAAAGTGTTTGCTATGAGAAGAAAGTCACAGAGCACCATGCTCCAGAAGCATGGAAATTTGTACCTCAGAATTCAATTCAGAGTGCCCAGAATTCTGGGCATTTTTCCCCTATATTCAAGAGAGAGGAAAGTTTGGCTTCTGCTCCAGCTGACAGAAGATCGTGGCATCATCCACATGGCCATGGTCTTAGGCACATGAAGAATGCAGAGGTTATGGAGTTAATAAGGCTCCTACCCTGACTTCACAAGGCCCGATAGGCCAGGCAGTGCGACCTTGGGGAGCAGGTGTGAAGCTGTGAGGATGAAACTAGAGGTGCAGTGGAGAACCTAGAAGTTTAGAGAAGCCCGTGGCAAGGATCCTTTGAGGAAAACTGCAAGGAGAAAGAACAATGAACCCAGAGAGAATATGTAGGAGCTATGCCCAACAGAAGTGCTTTAGCGTGGAGCCCTCTGAGCCCTTTGGAACTCACACTATGCCACAGAGTGTCTCATTTGCTGCATGAGGAACTAACTATACAACTTAATGTTTGCCATGTTAGATTTTGGATTTACTTTGATCACAATCCTTTATATCCCTATTTTTAATTTGTGAAATGAAAATACTTATCATTGTGTTATTTATATTCTTTACCTTGTGCCACTGAACGTTGGAAGTGTTGGAAGCATTTACATTCTATTTGTACAGTCGCTTGCAGCTAGGGCTCTTTCCTACATCTCAGAGGAGACTTGGGTCTTGGACTCCTTAGCTATGCTAAATCTGTTAGGACTTCGGTAACTCTTGCAGATGGACTAAATGCCTTTTACATGAAGTGATTTGTATGAATGTTTAGGAGACCAGGGGGAAGTGTTATGGTTCTAATATGTTATAATATCAATAGACTTAATTCTTCAGGATTATTACAACTATGCTATGATGTTCAAGGTGTGAAATTTTAAAAAATGAGCATGTTTTTATGTCTGGAGACTGGTTTGAAGAAATGTGTTCAGTTGTAAAGTAGAAAAGGAGTGAGTTGACACACTGGGCCAACTTGAGAAGTCTGGCAGTTATGTATCTTAGCGCAGAGGACATGACCTTACAACCTTAGGACATTACTGATGTGTCAACTTGAGAAGTTTAGGAGTTTAATTAAGTGGTTCAGCAGGGGGCCAGAGTCAACATTTTGTAAAACATCTTCATCCTGTTTAAGAGGAAGGAAGGGCAATGATGTGCATACTGTGCTGGCCCAAGGGAGTGGGAGCCTGCTTCCAATATATGGGAGGATAGAGATCACTCTCCCTTTCTCTTGCTGTCTTGGCTATTTTCTATCGCCTTGAAGTGTTTTCCTCCTGTCATGTATCACCCTTCCTTGGAGCCAACTGATTGTGGAATGAGACCTCCACAAACTATGAGCTAAATACAGCATTCCTTCCTTAATTTTGGTGTCAGGTATTTTATCTCAGCAACAAGAGCAAAATAATCATCATATGAACAAACAGCAATTTATACTAATAGTGTTTGGACAGGATAGCATGTCTTCATCTTGTACAAGGAAAAACTACTACAAAGTCAACAATACGCAATGTATTAATTATTGAAACTGTCTTATTAATGGATTTTGAAAGTTTCTCATTGCTGCTTGTTTCTCAATAAAATTATTTAAAAAAATAAAGCAAGCAAACAACAGCAACAAAAAAGAGCAGAAGGCTAAGGAAAAGGAGAGAGACAAGGAAGAAGGACAAGAGAACAGGAAGATTAAGATGAAGTAAGAGAAAACTGTATTCTGCTCTGCCCATGGTTTGCAAGTAAATAACAGCATGTAAGGTGTTGGAAAACTTGATTTTGACTTATCCCAAATACATTTTATCATTATTTCTTTATAAAAATGTTTATCTTAGTTGAAATTCGTTAATATCTTCCAATTTACCACATCCTTAATTTTTTTTTTTTTTTTTTTTTTTTTTTTTTTTTTTTTTTTTTTTTTCTTTTTATTTTTTTTTTTTTTTTTTTTTTTTTTTTTTTTTTTTTTTTTTTTTTTTTTTTTTGGTCTTTTCGAGACAGGGTCTCACTGTGCAGTTCAGGCTGGCCTTAAGCTCACTTTGTAGCTCAGGCTGGTCTCGAACTCACCAACAATCCTCCTGCCTCAGCCTCCCTAGTGCTGGGATTACAGGCATGCGCCACCACGCCCGG
>PVKA01033354.1:0-24443 GCA_004027165.1 Ctenomys sociabilis
AAATATCTGCTATACATGAGCTCACATGCTGTTAAGGCGGGTTTCTGGAAATAGCCCTTAGCCTACTTAGATCTAAGGGAAGGGGCTGAGACAGATGCACGTGCAGCTCCAAGATATGTTTTGTGAGGTGAGATTTTAAAAGTGTCTTTGCCTTTTGTGACTGCCATAGGACTGTGTGTGACAGAGTATATCTAAGTGTCACATGGTTAAGACAGGTAATAATACAACAGCTTTAATCTCCCTATTTAGTAATTTGGGAGATAAAAGCTGTTGTATTATTTGAATGTTTATTCTAGAAATAATATCCTGAATGAGAACTTTAGAGACTACATGTGTGATTTCAAAAGCAGTGGTCAAGGGCTGTTTCCACCTTAAGAAAGGACACATATGACCAGGCAGATGGTTTAGTGGAACAAGAGCTTCCCTGGCAAGCGCAAGGGCCTGAGTTCAATCCGCAGTTCCACCAAAAAAAAGAAATGTACAGAAATGTGAGAAGAAATCTGTGGTGTCTTTTAAACAAGTATATGTTTATAGTCTATCTGCCAGGCTTTGCCTGTGGTGTGTACATGAAATTTATGAGTTGGAAAACAAGGAGGCAGTAAATGTCCCTGAGGAGAGTTCTTGGCAGAGAGTAGGCAGGTTTGAATAATCTCAGTGGTCGATTTAAGTGGGGACGTGTGGCAGTAGGAGCTAAGACTTTTTGTAGGCTGTGGTCATAACACAGAAGCATTTGCACAAGTCAGCGACATTGGTTCTACTTGTTTCTCTGCAAAAAGTGCTGGCCTTTGGAAGATGTATTGCTGCATATTTTGCTGACAGTAGTGTGTGAAAAGGAACTTTAATAGCTATGGTGACCATTGGGGTAAGGCCATCGCTTTTTTTTTTTTTTTTTTTTTTTTTTTTTTTTTTTCAGAACCAGGTATTGAACTCAGGCAGCTGCACTTGCCAGGGAAGTGCTTATTCTACTGAGCCATCTCCCTGGCTCTGAGGTCACAGCTTTATGATGACAGGAAGAGAGAGCAACTAATATGGCTGCTAAGTGGCTACTTTGTCCTATGTGTGAGTAAAAGAAGTACCTTGAGCCGTGAGATCTCATGGAGCATGATGTCCCATGACGTGAATGACTGACACCTGTTTGGGAGCTGTGGTGCCTCTAGAAGTTTAAAGAGGAGAGGCTCAGTTGGTGATGGGAGTACCCTGAGCACGGCTGGATCTCTGTTCTTGCCAGATGGCAGCATGAGTGTAGAGAATGCTAAATGCTTACTTGCAGACTGCGCAGAAATATATGCTTTTGTCTTTGGCTAGTGTGAAGGTACATATGAGGGCTGTGAGCTCTGCTTTTTGTGCAGATGTCCCAGGTGGCAGTTTGTCTCTCTCTATTACAATGGACCTGTTACCTACGGTATATCCTTCCATCTTTTTGGTGTCTGTGTTTGTGTGTGAACCATGTGTCAGAAGCTGTACGAAGAGGAATGTTGTCAGTGAAAGAGAAAGGAGCTGCGGTCATCTGTAGGAACTGAACTGAACATTCTTGAGAGGGCATTTGGGCGATGGCAAGTAGCATGTCTGGAGTGAGTGTCCACAGGTGGAGACCGTAATTGACACAGCTTTTATGAGTATTAGACCAATTTGCTAGAAGCGATGGGGAGTCATCAGGGTCAGGAGTCTGCTGTTAGAGGCGAGCTTATTGAGGTCCTAGGGTGAGTGTGCTGTGACTCTCTGTCCTAAAGTGAACATTTTGCCCCTTTTGTTAGTGTGGCTGCTGCAGCAAGAGCTCATACCAGGATCCCATTCTTTCACTGTGCTATCTAACTCCTTGAGAGATATGCAACTGCCTGAAATGTGTGTCCATTTTGAGTCATGAGACTCCCACTGCCTTGTGGCCCTGAGAGGAAGTGCACAATAACTGCTAAGCACAATCACACATTCAATGTGCAGGTGTGAGCCTGTCATAAATTTAGTGCTCTCTTCCCTGTGCTCATCCCCTGAAGGACACATGCCTCCTAAGGAAGAAATCTAATGTGGCCTCAGTTGTGCTTTTCCCTGGAAGTTGTCTTTCTGAACATTTGCCCTGCTGCAGAGATCCTACTCAGGTTCAGTTCACGCTTTTATATGGAGGTTATGGGGGAGCTTGCCATGGCCCAGAAAATGATGGATTTGCCACATTCAAGTATCTTTACCCATGTGCACACAGACTCCATCCTAATTTTTACACTAGCCATGAATGCGCAGAGGAGCTCACCACCAAATTTCCTGAAGATCATATGCAGATTTCCATGCAAGTAGAATATTTTGTTTATATACAGTTGACATAGATTTTGGAACTTCATTAAGTGAAAAGCATAGATGTGGGAATGCCAATTTATTTTCAAAGGTGAATTTAACAATTCTAGACTCAGTCTATGAAAAGAAAACGTCCGAAGGTGTGTCATTTTCTTGAGCTGAGGAACAAGTGCTGTCATGCCTTCCCCATTGCAGTGACTATGCACTTCTAACTCATGGATGGAATCCAGCTGTACAGCTTGCAGGAACTTCAGGACATGAGAGACAGCACTGGATTTGCTCACCACCATCTCACAGCACACTTCTACTGAAGCTTTTCTTTTGCTGGCCCACCTGAAAAGGTAGAGCTCGAATTGATTATTGCTGGCACAAAATGGAGGGTTCCAGAAGCAAAGATTTGTGAACACTTTCAGTGTCGGTTTCTTCCCACTTAAGTCAAAACTGCCTCATTCCCTATTTCTGGCATCTACAGAGTGAGCAATAGTCATGGTTCTCGCTCCTCCAACCCAGCAGTCCTGATATACATTCCTCTAGTCCAGCACCTGAAGTTTCCACCAGCTACAGGCAAAACACAAAGCAGCATTAGAATTTAAATAAAAACCCAACTTTCTATCTCAGTTGTTCTAAGTACTCATCTCGAGCTACATCCGTGCCTTCTGAATTTATCACTTTAAATATCGCATGAAGTTTTCAATTTCATTTCCTGTGAGAACAGGAATTTTGAGATGCCTCCAGAATGCACCTCATGATCCATGTGCTGCTAGGCATTGTTAAATCTCTTTTAATGTGGCACTGAAAAACATTAGAGCCTCTGTGATCACAAAAGTCAGAAGTGAAATTCAGGATCCCTTTCTCTGTGACATCATGTGTGCCTTCTGCTAACTCCCAAGGTCTTCCTTCCAGGACTTATGTATCAGCCTCACTTGTGATGCACCTTCTGGAATAGCTGCACATCAGGTGCATTCACTAGGACTTCTGTGGTCTGTAGATTTTTTTGTTGTATGTGAATTTTACCAAAATGATTGTGCACTGTGTTGAGTTTTCTCAAATTCATCAGTGTCCTCGAAGATAGGTAGAAGAATGATCAGAACTGCACCATCACTTTCAGGACCTCATTGTGTTCCCCATGACAGCATCTGTAAATAACTGATAGAAGATCGGAGTGGGCAGCTCATGCAGAGCAGCGCTGGCTATGGTCTCACCCTTCAGCAGTCTCTGCTTCATCATCTCATACAGGGATGATGGGATGTGCATGCTCATCTTGAAATACCTGCAGGAAGACATAGTGTGAATGAAATTCAGGAAGAGGATTCTGGTCAGGCCTTGCTCAAGAGCTCCATTTGGAACATGAGATCACCTGAGTGCAGAGATCCCTGGTCTGTCTGTGTCAAGCTTGGTAAGTGTATCTCAGGTTGTATAACCTGTACATCAAATAGGGAAACCTTTTCCCTGTTGGAATCAGACACCACTAAGCCAACCACTTCAAGCCACATGTCTTTTGGAGTCCTGTCTCTCTGCAACATTGGTTCTTTGTGTTGTGACATTCAGCCTCCTCTTGCTTGGGAAGTTTCTGGGTTTTACAGCAAAGACTTACTTTACTAGGAATGGAAGGATCTTATGGCTGTCACTGTCTCCATAGTGTTTTCTTTCTAACAATGAGGGGATATTAGGGAATCCCTGCAAATGAATGTTAATGTTTTCAGTTCAAAAACACTTCTAAGTATATGTAACAATCTATATATCATTCTTGTAGAGCATGTGGAAGTTCAAAATGCAAAATGATAACCTTAAATAGTTTTCTAAAACTTTTCCAGGAAGGACATCTTACCACTTTAAGATTGAGTGCAGGGAACAGATTAAAGAAGGTCTCCATTGGTGTAATAAAACAGAAATTTGCCCTTAAAAGTACATGTGAGTAATCGCTACCAGACCAAGGAAGAAGTCGGAGTTCTAATCTTGCCTGTACAATTATTGACTAAGATAAAATGTCTACACATCAACTCTAATGAAAAAAAAAAACCCTCAGTTTAGGCAGGTATATCAGTGAGGGTAGTACCAAACTTTGGTTTAAATCTCAGTACAAAAAAAAAAAAAAAAGAAAAACAAAAAAGAACCAGGTGGTGGTGCAGCCTGTAGTCCAAGAACTCTGTAGGCTAATAGGTGATGATCATTGCAATTTCCAGGTTCCTGTGAAATACAGAGTTCAGAGCTAGCATGATTTGCTTAGTGGGACCTTTTCTTTACAATAATAATAATAATACAATAATAGTAATAATAATGATAATAACAACAACAATAACAGCCACAATCAAGTAACCAACCAAACAAACAAATAACAAAATGATCTACACTGAAGAGAAACACATAGCTATAGTACAGTGTCAAATGTCATCAGGATGCCTTTTGTGATTGTTTTGCTGTACTGGAGTTTAATATGACTTTCATTCAGACTCATAGCATAAATTCCCCACACATTTTTTTCCTTTTTTAAATTTTGATACAAGATCTCACTACATTGTCTAATATGGTACAGCATTTGCAATTCTCATAATTCAGCCTCATGATGAGGTGATAATTCAGACATAGATAACATACCAGACTATACAGTATGTTTTCTCAACTTTGTTTTAAACTTTTTAAATAGTATATTTAAGTTTTTCTAGACAAGGTCTTGATAGATAATTCATGCTGGCCTGTAACTCACTATGTAACCCAAGTTGGGATCAATCTAGCAATAATTGTTCTGCACCATGTGCCCAATGATGGGATTGTAGGAGTGCATCACAAAGCCTGGCTTTGTCTTGAATTCTTAGATTAATGGGGATTTAATTCAAACCCAAGCCTATGACAGGCAGTAGCACTACCTCAGATCAAAAAGTGCCACCCTACAGCTATCATTGTAAAATAGAATTGAAAATCAAAGTTGTGAGAAACTCAATCTCCACACAAAGACCTTTAATACTAGCTCTCTAGGAGGCTGAGTGTATGTTATGAAGTGACAGTGCCACGTGTGGTGCATGCCTGTCATCTCAGAACTATCGTAGCTGAGGCGGGAAGATTATGTTGATCTCAAGGTCAGCCTGGCTTCAAAAGAAAGTACTGGCTCCCAACAAATGTTCCTGAATTTGGTTCAGTTATATGCAGTGTGAGCTTTATCCCTCCTTTCTACTTCTTCAGCATCTCAAGAAAACGAGATGACTCACCAGAGGATCATGCTGAGATTTGAAGAGATGACTTTTGTTTAAAGGAAAATGTAAACTTTTAAAAAGAGTCTTCATTAGGGAGATAGTTCATTAGAACAAGTATTTGCCTGGCAAACACAGGGTTTTGAGTTCAATCCCCAGCCTGGCAAAATAAATAAATTAAAATAAATAAATAATAAAGGTCTCAGCGTGGTGCCACACACATTTAATCCCAGCACAAGGGAGGCTTATGCAAGAGCATTGCTATGATGTCAAGACCCATTTGGGACTCCATCACTGAGTTCAAGGGCAACGTGTACTACACAACAAGAATATTTCTTGAAAAACAAAATATAATCAAGTAATATTGTGGAATAAAAAAGCCCAGTGTGGTGGTGGTGCTCACCTGTAATCCCACGTTCAGAACACTGAACCCCAGAAATGACTGTGGCAGCCTGAGTTAAAATGTGAGAACTTGTCTGAAGAAAAGTTACAAAATGATAAAAGTCAAAGCGCACAGCAAGGTATAAAGGGTTGCACCTGTATAGTCAGGAAAAAAAAATATGACCATGGCTTGGTGGATCTAGCCATAGTGCTATTTGCAGGGATACTGAGACATGAGAATCTGGAGTTCAAGACAAGCCTGCCCTATATAGTTGGTTGAAATCCAGGTGAACAAGAGATCTAGACCTTGGATCAAAATGTGATCATTGAATACATCTGAAACCAATGTTTCAAGAGACAAAAGTCATAGAATCCATGGTGCCAGCTGCTACCTTTATCCCCACAGCACACAGATAGAGGGCGTGTAGGTTGATATCCACATGGAGGACAGGACTCAAAAGATGCAAACTCAGTTCACGGTGACAGTGATCCAAAATTCCAGGAAGGACCAGTGGTGACACAAAGCAGAGGTCAACAGTTCACAAAGCCTATTGGCACATGATTGCACCCCACTCTTCCAATTCTATTTAGAGAGTTTTTAGAGGAGGAAACAAGAGTCCAAGCCAACCTGGATAAAAAATTGAGCTCAAGACTATCCTGAACTATATATCATGACTCTGTTTTACCAAGACAAAAACAAATGAAATAGGAAGGTAGGAACCCCAGATCTCATTCCATGTGCTTTTATCATGAAAAATCAGCAGTGAGTCTTTGAATTGTGCTGCACCCCTCTTTTTTCCTTTATTTAATTTTCATATCATATGATGTCACCTCAGTCCCAAGAGCTAGTTGCCCCCAGATCCTGAGAATTAAAGAAATTTGTACTCACAGCCAAAGAATAAATAATAGGCCTACTCGATCCGCCCATCATCGATGTCAAGAATTTTTATGTCAGGTTAATACTAAGGTCCCAGGGAAGTAGTATTTCTCACCATTCTTAGAATGTCCCAGGCCTCAAGTGTGCCACAAAATTTTGTCAATAAAAGGTGTGCCATTAACCTTCTTACACAACCTCTTTTTCCATGGAAGATTTCCAACTGTTTCCTAGACCCTTAGTCTGATCTGTATAGTTGGACTCTGTAGACCTTGTACTAAATACATTAAAAAAGAGCCTCAGAAATATCTGGAGCATAAGAGAATGGTGTGAATATATTTAATGATTTCTGGGCAGGTTCAATTGTGTTCACCTTTTAAATTTGTAATTATAAGAGTTAAGTCAGAACTTTGTAGGGCAATTAACAGAGATTTCTTATAAGAATTTCAAAAAACATAAGGACCTTTTATTTATTGTTACCAAAGTTGAGTCAGAGCAAGAAAACTGAACAGAGTAACAGTGTTATAGTTTGTGACTAATTGTCCCCCACAAACCTCCTGTCATCATGGAGTGGGGACTTCTAGAGTGTGAGATTAATTCATGATCAAAGCTGAGATTATGGATTTTAGTACTTCTGGGATTATGGGTGTGAATTCTACACCCAGCCTGGGGTAGATAAAGAGGAGAAAGACTTCCTCTTTATTGACATTGTTGGTGCTACTAGTCCATTTTTGCTCTTGCTCTTTTCTGCCATCATAAACTGTTGACCTCTGCTTTGTGCTCCTCTGCCTTGGATCCATCTAACTATGGACTGAAACCTCCAGTAATTGTGAGATAAATATATTTTTCATTCCTTCATTTTGGGTGTGCAGTATTTATCCCAGCAATGAGAGAATAGCAACTGAGACAATAAGGAGTAGAGGGCTGGGGAGATGAATCAATGGAATAAATGCTTCTCTGGCAAGTGTAAGCACCTGAGTTCAATCCCAGGTTCCACCAAAAAGAAAAAAAAATATGTGTTTCCCATTTGTGGTCATTAGGGCCATCGAGATGGCTCAATAGAATAAGCACTTGCCTGTCAAGCACAAGAGCATCCACTTCCACACACACAAAAAAAAGGATTAAGCACATCACAATAGAGGAGCACTGACAATGCACACATCCTAGACTTCTTGGCTGGCAATAAAGAAATCTCTTGTGGCTGATTTGAACAGGATCACCTGCTGACGTGGCTGAGTGGTAAGATGACTGAGGGGACCAGGAGGTAAGCAGTAGGTTCAGCTGGGTGAACAGAAATAAGGGCTTGAATTCTATGGGCTGCTGTACTCAAGCACCCAATTGTAGAGAGAGAGAGCACATCCAAGCAGGAAACAATATGTTATTAGCTATTTTTGAAATACCTTGTCCAAAAGTGAGAAAATTGAAGGAAAAAGAAATGGTAGGTGTAAACTGGGGAGCGGAGAGAAATGAAATGTGAGGAAAGTAGAACTAGCTAGCAAAGGCAGACGAGACAGGCAGGAAAGAGGGAGCAAAGACACAGAGTAAGGTATCTCCTCAGCCCCTGAAAGTGAAGTAGCATTTGGTGTGGAAGGGGCTACTTCAGTGGTGCAGACAGTGGTGGCTTGGGTGGTGGTCCACAGGAGTGGCTGTGCTGGGGACAGTGGTAACTCTGGAAGTTGTGGATCTGTGAGGTAGGGTGTAGGGGAATCTGTGAATGAAGTAGTGGATGGGGAAGGGTCAGATTGGGGTGTGGCGAGGGCCTTTGCCAGTAGAATCTTTTGTGGACTATATGACAGGCAGAGCTCAAGATAACTGTGGAGAGAAAGGTGACCTTGGACCATTTTCCATTGCAGTCATAGAAGTTGTCTAGATCTCAGAGTGTATTAAAATATAGAGTGCCTGATTCATTTCACTTAAGAGTGTAGCCTCTAGTTGCAGCCAGTTACCTATGAAGGCTTCAAATTTGTCTTTTTTAAAGATGAGTAATACTCCATTGTATAAAAATACTATATCAGGGGTTGGTTAGTTATGTTAGTGGAATAAGTGCTTGCCTAGCAAGTACAAGGTTTTGGCCACTGGTACCAAAAATAAAATAAATAAAAAATCTCATTTTTTTAATCTAATCTTCAGGCAATGAGCATTATAGTTGCCTTCAAGATTTTACTATGACAAATTGTGCTGCTGCAAACATGGGTGCACATATGTCATTATAATATGATGTTTCCAGTTCTTCTGAGAAAATTTCCAGAAAGGAAATCGCTGGATTGAATGTGATCTCCAGTCCTAGCATTTTGAGTAGTCTCCACACTGATTTCCATACGGATTGTATCAGTCTACATTCCTGTCAGCGGTGGAAACAGTGCCTTTATCCCTACAGCCTCTCCAGCGTATGTTATTGTTTGATTTCTGTATGAGAGGCCATCGTTCTTTCTGGCGTGAGATGGTATCTCAGTGTTGTTTTCATTTGAATTTCTCGAATGACCGTGATGTGTTGCATTTTTCCATATACTTATTTGTCTCTTGTATTTCTTCCTCTGAGAAGTGTATATTCAACTCTGGTGCCCAGTTTCATATTTGACTAAATTTTGGGGCTCAATATTTTTTACATTTTTTATATATTCTAGAGAACTTCAGGCCCGCTGTGCTAGGGAGACCTTTCCCAGCGTTCTCAACTCCTGCTCTGCTGCCCCAGACCCAACACAGCCTGCACAACTCACCGCACTAGAGAGACCTTTCCCAGTGCTCTCAACTCCTGCCCCATGGCCCCAGACCCAGCACAACTTGCCTAGTGAATGAGAGCATCCACCACCCTTTTGACAGTCCAGCAGACCCACCAAAGCCCAGGCCCAGTGAGTATGTGAGAGAGGTTCTGTGCTCTGCTGCACCCCTCATACCCCTCCACACCCAGCCCAGGCCTGCCATACAGGCCTGGGGAGAAACTCTGAGGCTGAAGTCCTTGCACTGAGACTGAGGTCAAAATCATGCAGCTAATCCAGAAGCAGAACACCTTATCAAAGGGGCACAACAGGCTCACCTCCAACGACAGCAACAGGAAGGAGGTGAGCACAGCAGCCAGACCCAAGCCAGGCAATACTATTCTTTCTCTTTTTCTCCCAGACTAAACCTCCTTTTCTTAAGCTGGCAGCATCACTTATTTTTCCTTCTTGACTTTCCTCATATACTCTCTGTCATGAATAGCCTGTTGAACTACCCTAACCTAGTGATACAAATTTTGAGGCTATGGAGGAGAGTTCCCTGCAAGGGCAGCGAGAAGAGTAAGAGTTAAGAAAGGGTTGAGTTAAAGCAGAATAGACATGAAGAGGATTATTATCCTTGAAAGATGAGAGCAACATAGGAACTCTTTGGTAAGGTGACACATTTTTGTCACCAGAACTCCATAAGAAAGCCACAGTCACATATGTAGGCCACTACAGTAATGTGCAAACCACATACAGCCAGGAATCTATATTGGGAACTAATCTGTGTACCTAGGTTTCCCAGTGATATCAGATACCCTGCTGGCTACTTGAGGATTGATAGTTCCTTCTGCTGCCACCCTATATCCAGAGAGGGCCAGTTCAGCTCACAGAAGGTTAGGAGTCTTGGTGATTTAATTTTACACTCATATTTACACTTATTTGTGTCACAATACTTCACCACATAGACCAGAGAAGTTGGGCCCCTGTCTGTCGAGCTGAGAGCCCAGGTTAGCAAAACAGGGAACACTTCACAAGAGTGGATGTTTCATCCCCCACTCAGCCAACAGGGAGCCTGTAGTCTCCATGGATATGTCAGGTAAGATTCTTTTAGGTAAGATGCTCTCTCAACTCTCCATTTTCCCAACCCCACTCAACATTTTATCCTAATGACTTCCTCCCAGAGCCACAATGCAGTGGGAGTCTTAGGACTCAAAATGGTCACACATTTTAGGCACCTAAATACCTCTCAAAATAGATACCACAGTGCAGGGATAGGCTCCATGTCTGAGCTCTTGCCGTATTAATTGCACTACCACAAGACACCAAATGTTCAGTTTATGACAATTAATCATGGCATACTCACCTCATGACCTCAGTGGGCGCATCTCGTACCACACACTCCCGACCCTGTTGACTTGACTTCACTTGTAAAAAGTGGGTCTAAAACCCATGCAATATGCATCCATTAGTTTCTCCAACTGTGGACCCTCACTCCAGCTCCCCTTTCACTTGTCACCTCCACATGAAAAGAAATTGTCAACAAAGTGAAAAGTCAACCCACAAATTTCAAAAAATCTTAACTAATAAGCACTCAGACAAAGGTCTATTCTTTAGAATTTATAAAGAACTAAGATACATTAAGGACCTCAAATTTAATCCAGATATGGACATCTGAGATGAATGCACACTTCTCAGAGGACAAAATTAAAGAAGCAAATAAATATATGAAAAAATGCTCTGCATCACTAGCCATTTGTGAAGTGAAAATTAAAACAACACTGAGTTATCATCTCTCTCCAGAAAGAATGGCTATCATAAAGAAATTAACCAACAACAAATGTTGGAGAGGTTGTGGGGAAAAGGGAACGCTTTTCCACTGCTGGTGGGAATGTAGACTGGTACAACCACTGCGGAGATCAGTGTGGAGACTCCCCACAAAACTAGGACTGGAAATCCCATTATGACAGCTGTCCCCCTACTTGGAATTTTCCTGGAGGAGCTGAAAGTATCATATCATAGTGATATATGTGTACCTATGTGTATAACAGCACAATTTGTGATAGCCAAATCTTGGAAACAACCAAGGCCCCTGCCACATGAGGAATGTTTTAAACAGATGTAGTATTTTTATACAATGGAATATTACTCAGCTATAAAGAATAATAAACTTGAAGCATCTATATTTAAGTGGATACCATTTGAATATACACTCATAAGTGAAATAAACCAGACCCACCAGTGCAAATAGCATATAGTCTCCTTAGTATAAGAAATCAAAAGGGGAAATACAAACAGAGAGGTATAACACAACTAAAAGACAAACAAGAACTTGAGGATTGGACAACGAGGAGAGGATATGGAGAAAAGTTTGGAAACAGGACAGGGACAAAACCATACATTTGTACACACAAGATGGGCAAGACAAAGATCTCAAAAAACATCAGCAGGTTTTTGAAAGTAGCAGTTAAATGGTAGGATTCTGAACCCAACTATCAACATAGCCCGAAACCTGTGAACCAAGCAGCTACACTGAAGATAGCAATGTGTAATAGAGGGGTCAAGCTTGGAATGTGTGCCATTCTGGTCTGCTAAATACATACTTCCTGTCACAACGTACCAATTATTACCATACTGTCTCACAAATAATAGGTTTTTTTTGGTAATAAATGAAAGAAAAAGACACAAGAAAAAAAATGTTACAAGTCTATTCTCCTACAAGGCTGTGTACAGTTAGATTTCTAAATTTCAGTGTAATAATGTGTATGGTAATATTTTTTAAATTTTTTTCCTCATATTCTGTAAGAACTTAAAATTTAATACATCAATATCCAATAGAAAATATCTGTTCTACATTATGCCTAAGATGTTTGATATTTAGAGACATAGTTATGGTAAACTGAACTGCATATGTTACAGGGTAATAGTCAACTTCTCTTTTGGATGGTTAACAACCTAAGTTTGCACATCAAAAATTGGAGAAATGGAAAGGCTGCAAGGTCAGCCAACATTGTGGCCTTAGCCTTTCAAGGTCAGTGAAACCTTAGTACATAGGGGATCATGTATTGTAGCATTATGTAACTCAGTTGTGCCCCAAATTTTCTGATCAAGTAGATTATGGGGCCACAGAGGAATATGGTCAATGATGTCTAGTGTGCCTAAGGAAAGTCAACTGGAGAGAAAATTTTCTCATGGGCTTTCACAGAGAGCAAATTGGTCAAGCAATGACCACGACTCATCCACTAGGCTGACACTGACAAAGGATCTACAAAGTGAGGTACAGGGTTACAAGATAAATTCTGAGGAGACTTGACTGACCTCATCAGATACAAAAGTTAAATTTTTTGTTTTGTAGGTCTTGCTTTATCTCAGTCTTTAACTATCCAACAGAAAAGTATAAAAACTAGGTATATAAAATAAAACCATAATAATATGCTGAGCTGTAAATGTCTCTAGTCAACAACTTCTTCAGATAACCCACCACTATTGTGGAATGCTAGACTGTTTTGGAGTATTTTGCTGAACTCAAACATCTATGATAATTGAATGACAATAGAATGCCCATCTCTGACAGGACTATACAAAAAAGGAATACAAAGGAAAGGACTATTTTGTATTTGTATATACACCATAGTTAGGATAAATATCCAGCTACTTTCACGTAATTCTATGAGAGGAAAGATTTGCACTAATAGTGCTTGGACAGGATATCCTGTCTGCTTCTTTGTACTGTGGATAATCACTAGGAAGACAATAATGTAAAAAGTATTAACTATTGAAACTGTACTATAATTCAGCCTTAAAAATAAAAGTTAGATATACAGCTACATTCTCTTAATTCAATGAATAGAGGCATCTGCTCTAATTGTGTTTGTAAATAGAAAATCATGTCTGCACCTCACACAACACATAACAACTAAGAAAACAATATGTGATGTATTTATTATTGAATCTGTTCAAATAATCTGATTTGAAACTGTCCTATTGCCATTCATTCTTCAATAAAATTATGGAGAAACAGAAAGTAAATAAGCCAAGCCAACAATTTAAAGGGCTGCAATTTATCTAAGTGCCCAAATTCTGAGGAAGTGACAATGCCATCCCAGCTGGACATTTCCCCACCACAAATAGTTTACTGTACTATAATTCAGATTTATCCTGCTTAGAACAACAAAATACAATTTATCATCATACCTGATGGCTTTGTGAAATACATGGCAAAGATAAAATGTGGCTCCACTGAGATAAGTAAAATGTGGATGACTGCTCAAAGATGACCAAGTGGATTCCAACCTCTCAGGAGGCCTTCAGGGGACTACTCCACGCTGAGTGCCACATTACACAGCCCCAGCACACATTTGCATCTGCTGACTGGGTATCTGCCCATAACTCCACTACACAGCCATCTCCCAAGTGTTAATTAGCTTCTATTATGTGAACAAGCTCTTGGGCTAGGTCAACAACACCCATCCCAAGTTCTACTGCCTAGTTCAGGGACCACCAGGGCTTCCTAGCACCAAGCCACATAGGCCACGGGTCCTAAACCTGTTCTATTTCCCACAGTACAACTCCATGCCAAGTGAGTTAAGAGACAATT
The DNA here is from genome assembly GCA_004027165.1 of Ctenomys sociabilis. NCBI lineage: Eukaryota > Metazoa > Chordata > Mammalia > Rodentia > Ctenomyidae > Ctenomys > Ctenomys sociabilis. The sequence continues at coordinate 14,017 of PVKA01033354.1, forward strand.
GATACCTAAGCTTTTAGGCTACTGGAGCCAGGACTAAAACTACACAGCAGGTTACTAGGCCTTTTAAAAAAGCAGCTCTCCTAGGGCTTCATGTTCCCCAGAGGCAGTGATACAGTGTAGAAAAACCCAGTAAGCCTGAGAACAAGTGGTTGACATTTGCAGTATCAACCGGTTCTCAGAATCACAAGTTCAGTACAGGCAAAGTCAATTTCAGCATGACATGGTCATGCCATGTTTGGGGAACAGTTTCCAGACATGATGCCCTTGAACCCTCAAATCATATTAGTGAAAGTGGAATAATTGTGAAACAGATATCTGGTAAAAGGCTTGAAACAGAGCTGTGCTGACAGCCCTGTGCTGCCGGCCATCAAAAAGTTCCAACTGGACTAGGCCTTTCAGGATTTCACAGCAAAATCTTTAACTGGCTACCATGACTCTTAGTATCATTGAGAAGCTTAGTTTCTAAACATTTAAATATGTTACAAATCACCATCATGATCGTGTTACAATGTTAGGTTTAGTATTCATTTCTAAATTCTATGAAAACTTACATAATTTTTGTCTCTCATCATTCTGTATGGACTTAAATATGAACCTACTGTTCTGCTACAGCATTACATGAAACTTTTCTTTAAATTCAAAAAATGAGACAAAACCAAATATTAAAGAGATATATGAGCTAAACTGATATTCAGTAGTTTGTCTCTTACCTTCAGAGGTCAAAGAGGTTCCAAATTTCTGTGATAGGACATCCTCTAATTCAGTTGAGTCTTGATCTTCTGATCAAGAAAATTATGTTCTACAGGAATAAAAATCATATTATGGTGCAGAGTTTGTCTAAGGAGAGTCACCTAGGATCTCCCAAGCCTTTACAGAAGGAGACATGTTAAAGGCCTGGACATAATTAATTAGTACTTGGGGAACTGCCAAAAGTACTAATTAATTGCACAGTACATGTTTCCAAGGTACATCCTGGCCTCCATAGATGATGAAGGACAAAGTTTAGTAGCAGTCTCACTTGATCCTAAGCATTCAGCAGAAATGCACAATATCTAAACAGTGGGGTACTAAAACTAATGTCTTCCTAAATTTGTTTGTTACTTAGAAAACAAAGCCCAAGACTGACCACCATATATAGAATCGCATATGTCCTGAAATAGAAAATATATGCGTGGGGTTACATGATGGCAAACTGATATTTTTGTTCCCACACTCCACAGTAGGATCACTTAAATTTCAGTAAAACTCATTCTTTCTCAAATCATGTGAGCAGTTTCAATTCCTAAAGTTTCTATTTCTGATAAATACTGTTTCTGATAAATAATTAATGATTCTATAATTTTGAACCATGCAATTAGATAAACTCTACTCCACCTTTATGGAAATCACCTGTTTTTAGAAACTGGATGAATTGCTGCATGAACCACCGTATCCCAATCTTCTGCTTCCACATGCTTGAATGGCAATATGGGGAGCCCCATACACAAGCTAAATAGATCCCTGAATTTGATCACATTTGTCAGCCTTTTGTCAGCTTCTCTGGCTGCTCACAGTGACATATGTAGTTAAGGACTGCCTCAGCCTGGGATTGATTCTCGAGCTTTAAGTTCCAATGTGCTACAGTTATGGTTATATGCTTTCTATCTAACTAGACCCACTTTATAAGCATTAGACCATCATTGTTACAAGACCAATATGCACATCTTCATTACATCCCCTATCACTGGCAAAAAACATGCAACACTCATTGTTTCAAAGGGGAAATGTTTATTTTGTTTTAAAATTTGTTTAATTTCCTGACATAATAAGGGTGTAAAGCAGAGGATGAAGTGTTCTGTGACCTGTTTGTGAGAAGCAGAGAGATCGAGATGCATTCTCCAAGGCCATGTCCCAGGTAACACAATCCTCTGGCAATACTTGCCTAATGGGGTAATTCAGGAATGAGCACCATGTCCACTTGATACATTCACCTCCTGAAATACCCATTTCTCAGCGCAGGAGACTATAGCTTAAGAAAATACCATCTCCAATTAAGGTACAGAATTGACTGTGGAATCTAATACTACTTTGACTTCTACATGCCTCTAAGACTACTCAGCTTTCAGTGGGCCATGGGCTAAGGAATGGTATCATCATACAAATAGCACAGAAACTGATGTCAACCATAGGAGATGGTCTTATGTCCTGCAGGAATGGCACCAATTCAGCAAAGATTTGAGAGAATCTCTCAGGGTCAACAACACCTGTTAAAGTATTAGACTGATAACTTTCCAAGGGGGCAGGATACAGTCCCTGGGTTAATTGCCTCAGTCCAGCATTTTTGCATAGTAGAATTTTCAGGATGTTCTTGGAAATGTGGTTCCCATAGCAACTGAAAGTCTTTAGCTGGTAGTAATGTCTCAGAGCAGGCAGGATGGCCAAGATCTGGGAGTCTGTGATATCACAGTGCTCTAGGACCAAGGTCTCCAGAGAGCTGGCCAGTTTTTCCAGCAAAACCCAGAGGTTCTTGGCATTGAATGATTTCATTGAAATCCTTGTCAGAGTCAGAGCCCTGAGCTGGCTTGTGCTTGTACCCTCAGAAAGATGTTTCAGATCAGATTCATCCAGTGGACATAAACTCAAGGAAAGGGCCTCCAATGGGGTCTGGGTCCTGCAAAAAGAAAAAACAAGTCTTTTTGTATGAATCTGGATGATAAGTAGGATGTGGTGAAGATCAACAGATGACAGTAAAGCCAGTTTAGGTACAATGTTGCCCTCACCATCTGAGGGCCTCCAGGATGTTGTGTTTTAAAGAGACTGATTCTTAAAGACACCTTCAGTTGTAATTGGTTCAGTCCCCATTCTCTTCTGATTTCTGTGCTCAGTGCCATGCAGAAAACTGCAGCTGTGATCACAGGAGGGGAATGAGTGACTTGCAAGAGGATTAAACCCAGGCTTGTGTAACCAATCTTGTGGAGCTGACCCAGGATCCTCAGCAGAGACTGCACTTCTGTTCAAGTCCTTCAACCCTCTTCCTCAACCTCAACTACAGACACCTACACTTCTAACCTGCTCATTACAATGATTTGATCATGATTGCAAAATTTATCATGCTCTTCCCCAAAATAATTATGCATTCCCTAGTAGAGAGATGGCAAAGAGGTTGCATCATGGGTTTCATATGTAGATCAGTGTACTGACTGGTGTTGCGTGGCTATAATGTATGAAATTTCTGAAATGTCAGGTGCTAACCTAGGTGTGGATAGCTCCAAGCAATAGCATTCTAGTCTGGATGGAATATACAGGGGAACAAGAGTGCACTGTGCTGCTTTCTGCCCACCAGCAATGGATTCTTTATTTTTTGCACTATCTGCTTGGAGATGACTCTGGACTAAACTCTCAGCTAAAGTAAACTTTCCTATACTAACGTGTGCACTAGGTACTTTGTGATAACAATGAGAAAGTAACTCTGAGAATGAATCAGACAGTTAACCCATTCTAACTCAACTTAAGAAGTAATTGTGAAGGGATTGCTGTCACCACAGATGCTAAGCACAGCCACCCATTCAATGTGCAGGTGTGGGGATGGTTCCAGCATTAGTGCTCTCTCCCTGTTGCCAGCACCTGAAGTGGGAAACCTTCCTAAGGATGAAGAAACTAAATGTTCCCTCACTTGCTCTGTTCTCTAGATGTTGGCTTTCTGGAAATCCGGCCTCCTACAGAGCTTCAATTGTAGTTCAGTGATTGCTTTTAAGTCAGTTTATGGGTGATCTTGCCATGGCCTAGGCAATGCTGAGTTTCCCACTTCCTAGTACCTTCAGTCATGTGCACACGTATACCATCCTAATTTTCACAGTAACCAGGAATGTACAGCACAAGGCATCATCCACTCACCTGATGATATTCAGATTTCCTCGCAGGAAGAACACTTTGCGTATATGAAGTTGCCGGAGATTTGGCAACTGTAGTAAATTTAAAGCAAATATATGAGAATACAAATTGACTTTTGAGGGTGAATTAAACTGTTGCATGCTAAGGCTATGAAAATGAAATGTCTGAAGGCGTGTCATCTTGTTGAGCTGAGATCCAAATGTTTTTATGCCTTTCCAATCCTAGTCACTGTACACTTCCAGCGCATGGATAAAGTCCAGCTTCACAGGTCACAGAGTGTTCAGGATCATAGAGATATCATGGGATTTGATCATCATCATATCACAGCACGGTTGTACTGAAGCTTCTCTCTTCCTGGCCCACTTCAAGAGGCAGACTTGAAATTGATTGCTGGTGGCACCAAACTGCCTCCTTCCTTGAATACAAAGGTTTATGAATATTTTCAATGCTGGTTTCTTCTCGCTTACCCCAAAACTGCTTGTTTCCTGAATTCTTGCATCAACTGAATGAGCAATAGTAATGGCTGTGGGCCCTGCAGTCCAGAACGCATTATATGTTTCTGTTAAGTCAAGCACCTGAAGTTTCCACCAGCTGTGGATAAAAGAGCAAACAGCCTCAGAATTGAGATGAAGACCCATCTTTCTACCTGTGTGCTCTTGCTCCCACTTATCAAAAGCTTCATTTCTACTTTTCCTGCCTTCTGTTTTCATCATTTCCATCTTCACATGCAAGTTAATTAAATTAAGTTTCATGTGAGAGTTGGAATATTCAAGTTCCTCCCAAGTTCACCTCACCTTACATATTCAGCCTTTTCAGCAGGAAATCCCTTCAGATTTGGGGCTTACAATGTTCAGTGCCCCTGTGATCACCACCATCAGAAGCCAAAGCCAGGCTCCGTTTTATCCAACATCACCTGTCCCTTCCTCAAACTCCCCGGATCCTCCTTCCAGGATTTGTGTATCAGCCTCACCTCTGATGAACCTTCTGGGACAGCTGCATGTCTATTCCACTCAGTAAGGCTTCTAAGGACTGGAGATCTCTCTGTTACAGTGTAATTTCTCTAAACTGAGTGTTCCGGGTGTGGAGTTTCCTCAAATGCATCAGGGTCTTCAAAGGAAGGTAAGGAAGTGGCCAGCACTTCACCATCACCGTCAGGACTTTATTGTGTTCCCCTGTAAAAGCATCCATGAATAAGTCACGGAAAATCAGAAAGGGCAACTCATGCAGAACGGTGCTAGCTAAGTTGTTACTCTTCAGCAGGCTCTGTTTAACCAGCTCATACAAAGACGATGGGCTCTGCATATTCATCTTGAAATATCTGGAAGAAGATGTACTGTGGGTAAAATCCAGGAAGAACATCTGCTCAAGCCCTAGTGTGGACCCCCATTCAGATGCATGATGTACAGCTAAGGGCCATGGTTCCTGGTCTGGTGTGTAATTTTGTTCAATTTACCCCAATTTCTCAAACCTATGTTCAAAATGTAAACCTCTGTCCTGTTTGAACCAGACATTACTGAGCAATATTTTCAATGCACTTATCCTTTTCTGTCCACTTGGAAAATGTGTTCTTTTTGTTAATTCTCAGCCTCTTCTTATTTGGCATATTCATGATCTTTGATGAAAGTGTCTACATTAGCAGCAAAGGAAGGATCTTAGGGTGATTACTGTCCCCTTAGTATCTGCTTTCTAAGCATGAGTGCAACTAGCTGATATTATGGAATCCGTGAAAAATGATGCTACTGTTTTCACAATAAAAATCCTCTTTTTTTTCTTTTTAATGGAATCAGGGATTGAACATCGGCTCTTGTGCTTCCCAAGGAAGTGCTCATTCCACTGAGCCCTGTCCCTGGCCCATATAAAAAGGATCCTAAGTGTATATGAAAACCATATATCACTGGTATATAGCACATCGAATTTCAGGATCAAAAATGCTAACACTGAAGTAGTTTCTTAAAATTTTTTCATGTAAAATGCCTTACCATGTTGTGATTGAGTGGAAAGAAGCGATGAACACAAAGATTTCATGTGTGTACTGTAGCAGAGATTTGAACTAGATAGAACACTTAAGTAATACCAGGACCTTAGCAGCCCAGGGAAAGGGAATTCCAAGTTCAAACCCCATGTATACAATTTAGTGACTTAAGAACAATGCCTGGAAATAAATTCTAATGAACTAAAAATTAGTTTTAGAGAGGAAGGTGAGTCAGGGCAGTAATGGGCTTTGGTTAAACCTCAGTACCACAAAAACAAAACAACAATGAAAAAAGGATTGGTGTAGCCTGTAATCCCAGAACTTTGCAGGCTAATGTAGGAGTATCATTGCAATGTTCAGATTCATAAGCAATACAGAATTCAACGCCAGCCCAAAATACTTAGTGGTCCCCTCTCTTTACTACTACTACTACTACTACTACTAATAATAATAATAATAATAATAATAATAATATTGATGATATAATAATAACAAGAACAACCAGCCAAACAAAACCAAATATCTACCACTAAGAGAAGCACACAACAAATGTTATTCTGGAGTAAAATATTGCAAGAATGCCTTGTTAATTGTTCTGCTGTACAGGGGTTTGATAAGATTTTCAATCAGTGTCAGAGCATAAATCCTTCCACAATTTTTTTTCTTTTTTTTTCTATTTTCCATTTTGAGACAGGATCTTCTTACATTGTTGATCCTGTTACACACTTTGCCATTCTCATAGTTCACCCTCATGAAGAGGTGACACTTCGGATATAGGTAACATCATGGACTCTATACAATGTTTTTGAAATAAAACTTTAAATTATTTAAAAAATATTTTTAAATCCTTTGGACACAAGATTTGATATATAGTTCAGTCTGGCCTTGAACTCACTATGTAACCCAAGTTGGCTTTAATGTACCAATGGTTCTTTTCTATGAGCTTGCTAAGTCCTAGGATTTCAGGAGTATGCAACAAGTCCTGGTTTTCTTCTGAATCCTTGCCTTGATGGGGATTTAACTCAAACCCAAGCCCATGAGAGGCAATGACGCCACCTGAAATCACAAAACGCCATCCTAGAACTATCATTATAACATACAACTTAATATTAACATTGTGAGAAAATCAAATACTACACAAAAGTCTAATTCTCGTGCTCTAGGATGCTGAGATAGGAGAATCTCAAAATAGAAATTCTGGTCCAAAGTAGATAAGTTAGTTACTTGGAAAAATCTCATCCTAAAGGTCTTGTTGTCCAATTCAGCACTGGATGGAGAAAGGGAGGAAGGGAATATAGGAGAAAAATAGGAGGAAAGAAAAGGCAAAGGGATGGAGGATGAAAAGAAAGTGAAAAACGGAAAGAAGTTTAGAGCTGGATGAGGTGGTACAAGCCTTGCCTGCTGGCCTTGGGATACTGACGAAAGAGCATGGGGACATTCAAGGCACGCAAGCTGAAAGGAGACCTCATGTCCAAGCAAAATAATGAATATAGTGGTGTTGAAGGTATTACCTTTGTTACACAGCACCGCTGACTTCAGTTCTTAGCACTTGAAAAATACAGAGTTTTGTCTTCTCTTCATTGTCAGATATGGAAACCTAGAGGCCCTTGCACTGCAGTGAGAAACCTTACCATGGAGCAAGCTTATTAATAGTGTTGCTACAATTCTATCAGAGGAATGAATCTCCAATTTTAGCAATACGGAAGGTGTTCTTGGACAGCCTGGGCTGTGCAGGGAATTTATAGCCAGCCTGGGTTACATAGTGAGCTGAAGTCAATCCTGAAGTATGTAGTGAGATCCTCCCTCTCACTCAAAAAAAAAAATAAAAATAAAAATAAAAAAAAAATAAAAATTCTTCTGCTCATAGTTTTGTTTTAATCCAAGTAGATAATGATCCTCACAATTTCTGCTTGAACATTACAAGAAATTCAGGTGAACAACAAGCCTGACCTTTCTGAGCTTGTAGGAGATGATTTTCCTTTATTGAGAAGTATAAGGTTTATAAATTATGAAGAGACAGGACCAGATGTCACAATGCATGCCTATAATCCCAGAAGTGTTCCTCCTGAGGCAGGATTTCCAGGAGATTAAGGTCAGCCTGGTATCAACAGCAAAGCTATGGCTTCCAACAAATGTTCCCAGTTTGGTAGTTTCACCCACAGTGGCTTTGATCCACCCTTCAACTGCTTCAGCATCTCAAGAAAGTCAGATGACCCACCCAGGTGAGCATGCTGAGCTTTGAAGAGATGGACTCTGTTTAATGAAAAATGTGGGCTTTGTAAAGATTATGTCCTGGGGGTGCTGCCACACCCATGTAATCTCATCACATGGAAGTCTGAGGCAGAGGATGGCTTTGAAGGCAAAATTATCTGAGGACTATATAAGTGAGTTCAAGGCAGCTCCTAAGATATGCCTAGAGCCTTTTTTGAAAGACAAAATAAGAATCAGAAAGAAAATAAAATATGAAATAACACAGCCTGGTGTGGTGGTGGTTATCACCTGTAATCCCACATTTGGTACACTCAGCCAGGAGGATCACTGTGAGTCCAATGAAAGCCTGGGTTACAAAGGGAGACCTTGTCTGAGAAGAAAAGTTTTGAAATGATACTAATAAAAATGCAAGGCAAGATAAAAAGGATGAAGGCCAATTTGAAAATATATAGTTAGAACAAAATCTAACCCTGAATGGAGGATCCAGACACAGTCCCATTAGTGGGGAGGCTGATTCAGGAGAATACAGAGTTGAAGGCCAACCTGGGCTACACACTGATCTCAAAACCAACTGAAAAAAATCCAAGGCCTTGGTTCAAAAACTGAACACTGACCATACCCTACACCTATTTGTGAGAGGAGACAAGTCACAGAATCCATGGTGCCATCTGCGACTTCTGTCTCCACAGGACACAGGCAGAGGATGGATAAGTGGAGCATCCTCATGGAGGCCAGTACTCACCAAGTGAAGAATATGGTAACAGTGACGGGAATCCAGGACTCCAGGCAGGGTCAGTAGGTGATAGAAAACTCCAGGAAAGAACATGTATCTCCTCCTGTGTTCTTACGACTTTATTCCACCTTTCAGCCACACCTCAACCCCAGCTCCTCCTTTCCCAGCATAGTTAGAGTCCTGATTGGCTCACTACCCTTTCACCCATCTTAGAGATTCTCCTGATGAAGTCTCCCAAATGATGGGATTACAGGGCTGCACCACCACACCCAACTCACATTTAGCAGGATCTTTTCTCAAAATAAAAAATGAAAAATAAGGACTGAGATATAAGACTATGCAAAGATAAACCCTTGAGAATGTAGCAGTTTTACACTGTACCTGTGAAAAAAAGTTACACAGCAAAAAAATCTCACAAGACATTTGTTTTACAGCTAAATGGTGATAGTTCCTTGTGTTCAAGCCCTCATTCCACACACATAATGAATTGTTCACTTAAGTAAGATGAACCAGGATGCCTGGTGCTTGAAGAGCAGTGTTCTGAGGTGGGAGTGGTATGAGAAGCATTGACTGACCTCCCATGGCTTTGTACATGACTTTCAGATGCAAAATTTTTCATTATCCCTTTACAACATAAATTCTCCCCTGATTCCACATAGTGTACTTCCACTTGTTGATTGCCAAAGTAACAGTACTGAGTCCAGGCATGGTGATGCATGCCTGTAATACCAGCATGAGGGAGGCAGAAAGCAGGAGGATCACTATGAATGTGGGCTGCATAATGAGACCACGCACAAAAAAAAAAAAAAAACTAACAAAGTAACAGTACTTGATCCAGTTTCCATGGCTCCTGTCTTAAAAGATACTGGTCACTATGTTGCATAGCTGGTCAGCATAACACATTATATAAACCAATCTCTAATTAGCAAGCTAGTCTCTCTCTCTGCTTCCTGCTTTATTTCTCATATAAGTCACATAGCAAATATACAATAGCAATATTTTAAAAATAATCCCAGTCAATGCCCATCAACAAATAAATCTGCCTCCAAATTGTAACTATTATTTTGTATTTTCTCCTTGTCATTGTAATCTGTCCTCTGATTTTTCTTTTCCTTCCTTCGTTCCTTCCTTTCTTCCTTCCTTTCTCTCTCCCTTCTTGCATTCCTCCCTTCCTTCCTTCTTTTGTTCTTTTCTTTTAACTACTATGAATGCAACATTCTAATGCTCCAATACACAGCTTCTGTCAAATTCTATTTCTCTGTGTCACAGCCTTGCTGATTTTTGGATCTTTTGCCCAAATTATGATTATCCTACCTCAGCTTACAGAGTGGTGAGATTACAGAAGCAAGTACACAGAGCTAAATCCTTATTTTGAGAAAAAAACTGTATAGTTTTAGGGCTAGCCAAATAGCTTGCCGGATTAAAGTACCTGCAAGCAGACACAGGGCCAAGGTTTTGATCCCTGAGGCTACCTGCTGTGTCAGCCATAACCTTGAGGCTCATCGATATGACGGCAGAGACTGGGTGTGGTGACACATGCATGTAATCCCAGCTCTTAGGTGGCTTTAAACAGGCAGATCACTATGAGTTCTATCTAGTAGTGAGACCCTGAGCACCCTGTAGACCCTTCCATAAAAAATA